>VWPU01016964.1:0-242870 GCA_013398955.1 Callaeas wilsoni | reverse complement strand
GGGCGCGCACCGGCCCCGCCGCAGTGCTGAAGGGGGCGGCGGGGCCGGGTCCCGGCAGCCCCACGGGATGTACGCCAGGGGAGAGGGCAAGGGTGCGCCCACCTTCCTCTGCTGCTTCTCCCAGGCTGGGTCGAGGAGCAGGTCCCGGTCCCAGTCCTCCTCTGGCTGCATGTAGTCGTTAGTCTGCTGCGGGTCGTAGTGATCCATGGCTGCGGCCGCTGCTGCCCGTCGCGTCGCGTCCCGCCGGTACCGCTACCCGCTGTGCCCGTCCCGGCCCCCCGGCCGCTCAGCCCGAGCGCGCGGCGGCGGCGCCCGCTCCCACCTCTCCGCCTCACCGCGCAAAGCGCCGCGGAGGCGGAACGCCCCGCCCGCCGCCCGCCTCCGCGCCTCCCATTGGCCGCGAGCCGCGCGGCCGAGCCCCGGCCCCCGAGAAAGAGCCCCTCGCTCATTGGTCTTCGCGCGCGTCCGTCCCAGCATCCGTGTGCCGTGATAGGCGGTTTGCGGCAGCCCCGTCCTGCTCGCGGCCCGGCCCCACACCTCCCCCGTGCGGGGCCGGTGCCGCGGGTGGGTGCGTTGGGCTGGGCCGCCGGGGCTCCTGCCGGGTGCCGGGGCTCCTGTCGGTGCTCCTGCCGGGGCTCGTGCCGGGCCGTGCGATGCGGGGGAGCTCCGCGCCGCTTTCCGAGCATTTTCTTTCAAGGGCTCCGCAACTGGACGGGGCGCGGGAGCCCGGGAGCCTGTACTGGGCGCGTCCTCACGGGCGGATCCGGGCGGCATTTTGTCACAGAATCACAGACTACTCTGAGTTAGAAGACACTCACAAGGATCATCGAGTCCAACTCCTGGCCCTAGACAGTCACACCGTGTGCCTGAGAGCATTGACCAAACGCTTCTTGAGCTCTGTCACATTTAGTGCTGTGCTGTGACCACTTCCCTGGGGAGCCTATTCTAGTACCAACCACCCTCTGGGTGAAGAAACTTTTCCTAATATCCAGCCAAAACTTTCCCTGATACAACTTCAGGTGAATCAAATCCTGTCACTGTGAGGATGTTTTCGTGCGGCCCATCCTGCCGGCCCCGAAGTGAGGGTGCTCACTCACAGTCCCACAGTCCTCCCTGACTCAAACCACAGCTTGTGGGGTTGTGCACGTGTGCCCACACGTAGGATGCAAAAAGAAAGGTCTGTGTTACCCTGTTCCTGACTGGTAACAGGAACAGGTCAAGGTTTGGATTGCCAGCACTGGCAGCCAGAGTCCTCACACCCGGAGTCAGCAGATGCAGCCGTGGGCCATCCAGTGCCTCGCCAGGGCCTCCCAGACGCACCTGCTGCTGTCTGCCCACAAATATCCTGTTTGACAGGAAAACGCTAAACTGAAGTGCGTTTGGCTCATCTAGCAGCTTCCTAGAAGGGAAACACAGCACATCAAGGAGCGTACCAACATGCAAACGCTTGACATGGGCTTCCGTCAGTTAAACAAGTAGAGGGGGAAAAAGGGACAGCAGCATTGTTTGTTCCCCTGGCAGTCTTGCTGAGAAGCACTGTAGCATCTCTCACAAAAGTGAGAGGAAGCCCAAGGAAGCACCATCTCACAGCACTCTGCAGGGCAGAGTGAGCTTGTGTTCCGATTTGTCGGATACAGAAGAAGCAGAGAGTTCGAAGCCCAGGAATGAGGGAGAGGGGGTAGCTGAGAATGGACTGGAAAGATGCTGCAAAGCACCAGGCTGAATTGAGCTGAAATGTTCCACATCGAGCTGGATTTAACCCTAAATTACACCAATGAGCTCCACTTGCAAAAAAGGGGATTTTTTTTCCTGCTTCTTAACAAACATTGGAGGTGAAATTGGACATATTCTTTCACTTCTTGGCTTAAATAAATACGCAGACTGTAAAGGACAGATGTATGGCATAATGGTTCTCTGTACTGTACTCTGTCTTCATGTGTCATATGATGCTCCTTATGTACACTTGCAGACATCAAAAACACAAATATAATTATCAGAATTATAATAGTTCTGCACCATTCAGAGACTTGTATTCACTCTACTATGAGATTATTTAAAGATGTAAGTACAGTAACATTCATAATTTTGAAGAGGAAGGGCCAATTTTTTTTACAACCATTAAATGAACCCCCAGTAACAGAAATTGTGAACCATCAGCTACAGCCTGATCACATGATAGAGACAACAAAGATGTCTAAAAGTTTTGTACCTTCTAGTTTTTATTATTTATGAAGACACTTTCCACCTGAGGAATCTGAGAATATGGGAATTGGTAGAGATCTGGGGGAAAAAATGAGGAGGGAAACAAACACATTCCTTGAGAGAAGTTTTGGGCTTTATATTTTAAGGCAGGAGGTCCTACTTTTCCTACTTGCTTCGCCGCCCTTGTATTTTAAGAGCCCATTATTGAAAGCCACTTTTCAGACCTCCACGAATGTGGTGAGAGGTCTCAACTGCCTTTTAGTTAGTGAAGATTCTCAGCATTTCCCAGGAAATGGTCAGCACCATGGAGATCCAAGCCTTGAGACATGCAATGGGTTTCTGTGAGGCTGAATCTTCTAGGATGCTGCCTCTTTGGTTACTTGGAGTTGAGTCGCAAACCAACTGTCCCCATACTCATAAAATTTTTATTCTTACCTGTGTAAAATGCACCCAGTGATCTCTTACAGAGTCTATAAATAGAAAAATGTTTTTTGTTGCCACTAGCCTGTTCATGTACCTATTTCTTCTTGCACAGGGCAAAGGATGGATTAGACAATTTAACAGACAATATATAAGTGCAATAAACTGTTATAAAATCAAGAACTAATGTGAGGTTTCTAGTGTATTAGAGCCTCTCTCGTACTTGTCTCTGAGATTTGTATTTCTAACTTCATCATCCTTGCTTCTCAAGATTCTTTCTTGGATTTCTGGGAAATATCTTAATTTTTCACTCCTAAGCCCATCCCAGCTATTAGCTTTTTACAAACTCCTTAACAAAAGGAAGTGAGTGTTCTTGGCCACAGTTTTGTTAACTTACGAGCAATGGGGGGGAGGGGGAAGACTATTTCCAAGCTTGGGATAGTTCCTGAATCCACTTGACCTTTGTCCTTGCAAAGAGTTGTACTGGCACCACAACGGGGAAGAGACAAGCTTGCAATGGGAGAGGGAAGCACAGGAACAACAGGAGCTGCAGAGACCAGTGCTGCTGATGGGAGAGGTGCCTGTAACCCCAGCAGTACTCTGGTTTTCCTTACTTCCTTTCATTACTCCTAGAGTTCTCTTCTCTGTACAAGATTGCTGCTGATTTCCATGGGCATTATTCCAATCCTGATGGACCAAGTGGGTCTCCAGTAAAGTCTTTCTGATGCAATGAAGGGAGAGTGAGCTTTCTGCAGGGCAGGGGACAGAGTCGCTGTGGGAACAGTTGGACGTACATCCTACTTCTTCAGCCTGCAACAGATGAAAAGAGGAACAAGCCCGAAGGCATTAGGGTATTTCTGGTTACTGTTTGCTGTTCATTCTCTTTGTGCTTTGCATATTAGCTACAGGTCATGAGCTTCCCTGGGGACATATCTGTTTTCTTGCCAAGAATATCCATAAGCTTCTGTAATGAGGCCCAGCAGGTGAGCTCAGTCACTGTACAACAGTGGACAAGGCTGTGTTGGAATGGCCCTTGACTTTTGTGTTGGGAAGTCTCACAGCCAAGTTTCAGCACTTATATTCTGCAGATGCACAAAAACTTTGTTGCTCGGAGATTTGGCACTTAAATTTGAACTGCATGTTGGGCCGTCACAGTAAAGAATTCAACAAGTTAAGTTCTTTTTCATAATTTCCATGTTGCCAATCCAGGACACACTACCAGTAAGAACTCAGGCTCTGGGAAATGCAGACAGTAATTTGGTTGAGCGCAGTGGAGTATACCATGCTTCATGGGAAGGGGCTTGTGCCCAGGGATTGGGTAGAAGTTGTGTTTTTAAGAAGTGCCATGGAATAACTGCCATGGTCATCCGGGGTAGGTAGAAGTGAGGAAAAAACCAGGAACAACCAAGGTAGAAATGCTGTGTTTGGACAAAAGAAAAAAGAGGCCCAAATGAAGCTCCCAAGTACATAACATTTTCTTTCCTTCAGGGCCTCTTCACCCAAGCTGTGTTTCCTCTTCTACTAGGACCCTACCATCCTAAATACTCTTTCCCTTTACTTCCTTTCCCAAGTACCTGATCTTCCAAAACTGGCTCCCCAGTCCTTCACCCCAAACTGGGGTACTGCACAAGTACCTGAAGAGGATGTTATCTCCTCCCTCTGCTGACTGGAGGTCAGCCATGCTTGCTCAGAGCATGAGCTTTAAGGCCAAAATGACTTAGAGAGCAGTCTTCATATATATTTGCTAATATTGTTTGATATTATGTCATTTTGTGAAAATTATTTTTTCCCCCCTGTAAAAATCCTGATTTTACTTTTCTAGCAGAGCATACCCTAGATTGTTCCCTTTGCTTTCACAGTGTCACTTGAACAACAATAGAATCAGGAATTACACCTCTAGTCCTATATTCCTGCTACCATGTACCTGTATCTACTTTCATCCTTCAAGGAGTACTTTGCCAACATTGCCCATATAATACCCCCTTTTCTCCCTCACTTTATCCCTGAAGGGAAACGTGTTTGCTGCTCAGAAGTGCACAGGAGCATCATGCAACCGAAGCAATTTAAGCAGCTGTTCATCTGGTTCTGCAGAAGGACATAGGGAGTAAAACCATCCAGTAGCACTGACAGAGTCACATTAGATGCCCATGAAACACATTGTACAGCGAAATGACCACCTCATGGGGGTTACCATCCTTATTCTATGACATGGGCATAGACACCTTCAGTCACTCATAGTAAGTACTTCCCATTTTCCTGTTTTGCCTGCAAGTTGCCCTTTACTGAGGGGCAGGTCTTTGTGGGCATTTTTTGCTCAGTCTTTTTGGTTTTCTGTGTCAGTCTTTAAAGGACACTCCATTTCACAGTGCTGACACAGTACCTCTGTCTGGCCCAAACAATAAGGAGACTCAGGGAGCAGAAAAGCTAAAGACAATAGCATTTTCCCTGTTCCTACAAGAGATAAGGAATGGATTAAAGTGTAGAAGAGAGCACACTTCAAACTGGACACCGTAAGTACACAAATCCCTGACAACTGGTGCATTCACGTACAAAGCAAAGGCTTGATCCAGGCCATGCTAAGTGCCATCTCTCCTGGTGGAGGCAGAGGAAGAGGCTGCCCTGGGGCACATGGGAAGCCATAGTGGTGCAGCAGCTGCTGCAGAAGCTACACACCTCCATGAGCAGAGCTCTGAAAGGCAGAGCCAACCAGTGCCTTCTGCATGGTAGCAAGAAGGCAGGAGAACCTGCTTACCTCTGGAGACTGCAAATGAAATATAGGATGGCTCACTCCTGATGCCACCAAGAGGGAGACTCAGGTTTGAGTCTCTTGTTCTCACTCTTTGTGCAGAGTTTGCCTGATGATGTGCCCATGACTTAAAGAGGCAAGAGGCAGAATTTGTTGTTTCTCTCACTTCCCAAGCACCAAAACTGACCATGGAACAAGTGTGACAAGCCTTGGAGGTAAATGTTGTGAAGTTTTTCTGGAAAGGGAACAGCTGCAACATGGTAGGAGAACAGCAAGCACAGGGATTAGTCTCTTTCTGTCTCCACCCTTGCCTTCACAGAAAACCTTTTTTTATGCGAGTGTCACTGAGCTCTCAGACCTATCATTATTTAGCTCCAGCTGAAAAACTTCACTTAAAAGCCATTCACTTTGATGTTCTCCATAATTGCAAGTCTGCTATTTTGTAGTACAATGCTTGAAAAAAACCCCAGCCCTCCCCCATCTTCAAGGATATCACTTGTACAGTGGTATCCTCAGGCTATTTTCAAGCAGAACCCTTTTCTGGCCATGGCCTGGAATCACTTTCCAGAGAGAAAACCAACAAACATTTCATTTCTTCTGAACAAGGCAGCTGCCTTGTCATACTTCAGCCACAACACACTGCACTGACTTCTTTCTTCATGGCTCTGCCACTAACCTGCGAGTGTAACACTGACCAGAGCAGCAGTAGTCATTGCTATGGCATCCATCACTGCTCTGGGGTGCGCTGGGTCCCTTACAAATACAGCCAGTATGGGTAGGGCATGCAGCTGTAGCTCACAGTTGTTTCAATAGTGGGTCAGCAATCCAGGCCTGAAGAAACCCACAACTGCATTCAGGTATGTTGAGAGCAAAGCACTTCGAGGGTGCTTGCTCAAGATTTTGCATGCTGCTGCAGTGGTCTGTAGCTGTCTGCAGACCCTAGGCTCCATCCATCCATCCATGGGACAGTTTTGCACAAAAGAAGCATTCGCGAGGGAAGATCTGCAGGATACTGCCGCAGAAATGCATCGCCAGAGAGCTCAGTGCTGTGGTCACATAGCGCCATCATCCCTGACAGGTTGCAGAGAGCTGGTGTAAGACCTGACCATGCATGAAGTTCACTTGCTCATAATTTTTGTTCCATAAATGATGCAGGCCTGGGATAATCCTGTAGGGGAAACCACGGAGGGTGATGGATGGTAGAAATTTGATACAAAGCAAAATGTGATACAAGCAGGCCAGGCATGTACTGCAGTCTTTAATTCTTTGTGGAGAAGTGCATGGTGTGAGAGTTGAGGGTATGTGAGTTATATATGCAAAGCAAACACAGAAGAGCACACATCAACAGATCTGAAGCAGACTGTACTGTCAGCAGCCAGGAAATGCTGTGCAATTGCAGCGGCATGGCAAGGCATGAATGCTATGCAGGCAGATGGTAATGCCAGAGCTGCAGCTCTCTCAGGCCTTTCCCCAGGAAATCCATGTCCAGAAGTGCGTGCACAAAGCAGTGTCATTTGTAGAACATGAGAAGCAAACCTTCAGTCCCCCTCAGCATTTCTAAGGCTGTGGATGGAGTCTGGCTCTGGGTGCCAGTCTTTAAGACAGATACACATCAGTTGGAGAGAGTCCAAAGGAGAAGTAACAAGAAGGCTCAGAGGTCTAGAAAATGCGACCTTTGAGAGGAGACTAGAAGAAGCAGGCTTTGTTTAGTCTAGGGAAGAAAAAAATTTAAGTGAAACACAGTACCAGTCCTCAAATATGTAGAAGTTTACTGCAAAGAGTAACACATTACACCATTTGCCTTGACCACTGGGAAATCTGCAAATTGTCAGGATAGCAAAGAACTTGAGGAGGCCACCAAAGGAAACTGCTGAATTTCCACTGCTGGAGATTTTAAAGAACAAGCAGGACAGTTATAAGAAAGGCCAAACTTTAGGGACAATCAACCCCACCATGAGCTTGGAAGGTGAACCATGTGTCACCTTTTGTGATCCCCTCCAACTGGGTTTTATACTGTACAATACCATCAGCTTCAGAGGGTAAGGCAGTACCATGAAGCAATATGATTGTAAAGAGACTAGTGATTGAAGAAAAGTATTTACAACTGTAGGGATATAAAAATGTAACCTGACCTAGACAGTCCCATCAGACACCCATGTGTAAAGCACATTGCAGCACAACTGCTGCGGGAACCGGACTCAGCTGAGAGAGGTGAGTAAGGTGAAAGGGGCTGCGGGAAAAAATACATTTATATACACTTATATGGACAACAACTGCTTTAAATCCACTTCCGTAAAGGAAGTGGCAGTTCTCTGTATTACAGCTACCAGTGAAACTCACCATCAGTACTGCAAATGCTGACAGGAGATGCGTCACTCCTGGGTTTGGCTTTTAAATGCACCTCCCATGGCCTCTCCGTCTCCTCATGCTTTTAGCATTAATTGTTTATTCCAATAGTGAGATGGGTCCCAGTGTCATCAAACTGCAAAATATATTCAAAATCCGTGCTTGGGTATGGAGCCACAATGACAAGCCTTCATAAAGGGCTAAGAAAATGCAGATCCAATATGGCTCTAGAAAGGCCCACCCTCATCATAGTGCACCAACAGGACATGAATGCTCTAAAATGCTTTAAACTAAAACTAAGTGTGAAAGGGGTTGGTTGATCCTTACCTGTTATCTGTGGTCTTCAAGATGCTAATCAAGGCTCCTGTAGTATCATCTAGGTGCTCCTAAGGCTGTCCTGGGAAATCTGGGAGAAACACCTGAGATTTTCAGTTTCTTCTGTACGATGCCAAGCTACCTGCCTCTACCAGCAGTAGAGGTGGCACAGCTTAGCACAGTGTGGTGTGGAGGAAGAGCTCACTTCCTTTAGAAAAGTAGTCTGTACAGCTGAAAAACATACCAAGAGCCTTCCAGGCACATTAGCTTTTTCTCAGCACACAGTGGTCCAGTAGTGAGTGGGGAACATGATACTGAGTCAGTGAGGCTGGGATCTAAATTCAGACTTTTCTCAGAATTGGAGCAGGACCCACACGCTGAGCCTAAAGTCACTGCTTCATTAGCTTGCCTTCCCAAAATAGACTTCCTGGAGCCTAAAGCTAGCCATTGTACAAAGAAGTATGGCTTTGGGCTTTGCTTGAAGAAATCCCTTCATCCTACTTCTCTGGAGGGTTCAGGGAGCACCTGGGTGGCTGGCAGCCTGCCTGTCTCTGCAGAACAGGTTAAGCTTCTGCGCTTCACAAGCAAAAACTGCTGCATAGAAGCAGCTATGGGTTATGCATGCCTTTGTACAGAAAATCATCTTGTGTTCATTATTCTTGTCTCCTAACTAGCTCATTTTCCTGGCTGTTTCTTCTCTGTACAGTGGGAGCAACTCTGCACAGCTACTGGAAATCAAACGGCACAGTGCAAAGTTACCTCTTGTATCAGAAAGCTTATTTGGAAAGCAGCAGAGAACCTCATACCTTTACATTTGCAGTGGCTCCACTTTGAGGAAGGTGACACTTGTGGAGCAGTATGTGCTGTAAGACAAGTGAGATCGATGTCGCTGGGCAGCACCAACAGCGTGCAGCAGGGACAGCCACTCAGCAGGCAAACCAGGTGAGCTGCTCTCTCCAGCTTCCTTTAATCTCTTCTCTAAGAGGAGGCTCCAAACCAGCTGTGCAAGCCCTGGGCTCCCCTGTAGTGCTTTGACTCTCTGAACCATGACTACCTGCTTGTGCCTTCCCTCTAAGCCTCTCATAAAATTAGCTTTGATACACAGCAAGTAAAGAGGGATGTGAGAAGTGCAAACAGTGGCATTTTGAGACCAAGGGAAGGAGGCTCTCAGGGCAGCCCAGCCATCACCTCATTCAGGTTGGGCTGCTGCCTGTGTGCATCTTCCACCTGTGCTCTCTGTGGCCATAGCCCAGCAGTCAGGGCCAGAGGTCATCCTTACCATTTAGAGTTTGTCCTATAAACAGGTCTTCTCCCATCCCCAGGAGCTCTTCCCAGGGCATCCTGCTCTCCATTTATATATTCTGCTTTTTAATTCTTTTTTTTTCCTGTGAGAAAGCCTAAGCTATTTCTTCAATAGCAGAGAGGGAGATGAAGTGGCTGAGGAGTAATAAATAATATAGAGTGGTGGAGCAGACCTCACATTAAGCTTGAAGTTCACATATCAAGGCATCAGTCTCTCATGTCTTTTGTTGGACCAACAAATTAACCCCAGTGGATCTGTACATGTTTCTTTCCTGACTTTTTAAAAATTATTATTTATTTATTCCATTTTTTTTTGCAGGGCAGGCATCAAGCAGAGCTGTGCTCCTGTCCCAGGAATGACAGATGCACTTCCATGTGGGATGCCTGGGAATCAACCTGTAAGCTTTTTACATGACAGCTTTAAGCAGGGTTTAGAGTGTCTGCTGTCCAGCCCAGCAGTCAGACCCTGACTGGGTCCCCTGGGTGAGTGATGCACACAAGCCGGATCACGGCAGCACTGGTGGACTGGACTCCCCTCTGATCACTCTGTCTCTCCCCGACCCCAGCGGTGGCTGCTGCTTGGTGAAGGGACAAAAGCCCAGAGTTCCTGGTGGGCCATGCCACTCCCCCCGCCAGGTTTTCGCATCCTGGGCTGTGCCAGGCCCCAGGGCGCCTGGCCGGCAGCTTGAAGGTTTCCACAGCCATCTACGGTCAGGCCGGTTCCCGCGGGCCGGCTCGCCCCCCCGCAGGAGAGGCGGAACCCTTGGAGCCCTGTAAGGAGCGGCAGCGGGGCCGAGGCGGTGCCGCCCGCGGAGAGGTCCCGGGCTGCGGCGGCCGCGGGTGCTGCTCCCCGGGGCAGCTCCTCCCCCTCCCGCCGCAGCTCCCGCCCCTCCCTCGAGCGGAGGGCCAAACCCCAGCCGGGACACCAAATGGGGAATTGGGGCTGAGCTCATTGCTTCAGACGTGCGCTGTTTAAATAATTGTCTAGGTAAAGATGTGCTGCTGTATATTGCTCTCCAGGACACAGGCAGAAAGCGATGGTGCTCTCCTCTCTGGAAAGCAAAAGCTGCCCTAACAGCTCCCCTGGGTCTTCCTCTGCTGAAAAAGGAGAGACACTTGTTAACATAAAGGAAGATGTGGTTTTCTCTTGTGTTCTGGCCAACAGCAAACTCACCATCACTGTTCCTGGCCAAAAATACCCTGAACATCCCTACCCCATCCCCTTCACAGGGCAGTAGTAGATGTGGTTTCAGCACTCTCAACTGGCTGGGAGGCAGCCTGCATAGCAACAGCAGCCTGGCCTCTGACCCCATATATTTAGTGAAAGCAGTACTGTAGGAGAGCTTGGCAGCTTTGGGGATCAAGTGAGAGCCTCATCACAGGCAAAATGGTTGTGGCGTTGGGGCTGACACAGTGGGGCCTCCTCCCACTTGGACCCACTTGGGAAGAGGCTGTTTCAGTCTTGGCCTGTGCCTAGTACATCTCCTCTGACACTGAATCACTGGCCCTATCTCATCTGTCCCACACAAGCCTTGGCTCAAAACACACTGGATGGCTCAAAACACCTGCTTTTCTTCAATCTGCAAAGAAGAATTGGAATCCATTTTCATGCAAATTGCTAGAGAAAGGCTAAAGGCTGAAGTGTTATCTCCCCATCTCAAGCAGCAATATGCTACCTCATGGCAGTCATATCTTCCAGAGGAATGGACCTTACAAAGAGAGGTGGCAGCTGGCTGTCATTTGGAAGAAGAGAGCCAGTCTCATCTGCAGAAGCAGCCCTGTGGCTGTTGTGCATCCAGCATTTTTCCACTCAGTGAAGGCCATTTCTCCAGCTAAGATGCTTGTTACCATGGTCTCCTTCTCCATCTTAGCATTTTGGTGGTATACAGCCTGATATATCTTGCTTATAGTCACAGCTCTGAGAAGCTGATCCCAAGCAGTCACCACTGCCTCAAAGCTGTTGGACAAGAAGTAAGGACATCTCCATCTGGGGAAAAGAGAAGTGATGAGAATGAGCCACAAGGTCAATGTGCTGGACTCTTTCTCTCGATTACTTCATCTCTGACTTTTAAAAAAATATTTCTTCATCTCACAGGGTATTTTTTACTGCAGTAATTCCTGTGATATCTGAGGTTGCAGGTATTGGGAAATGGAGTTATAGTCAGGGACAGCAGAAGACCTCCCACTGTTGGTGGCAGTGCACAGACCATGGGGCAGAAAAAATCATCAAGGATTCTTCTCTTGCTGTAATCAATGTGCAGGTTATGCACATTGTACCCAAATGGTTATGGCTGGAGAAGCTGAGCTAATGAAGCATAAGCCTCAGAAAACTTCCTTGTACTGTTGTGGTAAAGAGCCACAGGTGCTCTTTACTCTCTCTTGTAAGGCTGAGCTGAAAAAAACACCTTTCAGTTACTGCATCAGCCAGGGCTTTGAAAAGTAGTGATGAAAATAAAAGCCTAGGAAGAAAAAGAAAGTGGCCTGGTCTTACTATAAGACTTGGCAGCTTTGGGGCTGAGTTTTTGGCACCGTCCTGTTCCTCTGAACACCCCTCTGACACCTGACATCTCTGGGCCACACTGTTCACAGCACTGCAGTCTAGCAGACTAGGAATTGGAAATGCCAAGATACTGAGATTTTGTGAAATATCCTGGTTATTTCTTATGAAGTCCCATTCCATATCCTCCACCTTTATGAGTGAACTTAGACGATTCTCAAGATAACCCACAGGCAAGGGCCCTAGATTGTAATCTTTCTTTACAGCAACACCCACATAAAAGAAAAACCCTCGTGGTGTAGTCTACCTGTCTATGTGTAAAGGTGATTTGCTCCTTTTAGAATGGTAAGTGTTTTCTGAGGGGGAGAATGTGAAAAAATTAAGAGAGCTGCCAATTGTGTGAAATGAACTTAAAATATTTGTATGGGAAATACATTATTTTCTACTACACATCATTACAACTACTTATATGCACAGTGCTAATGGTCATAGCCATCTCAGGTACAGAGCCAGAAATATGCTGTACGAGAAATATTTCTAGTTCCCTGCTGATAGACCTCCTCCCTCAGCTAATGAAGCATATTTTAATCCCTGTTTCTTTCAGACCCAAGCGTACCTAAGTGCACCTCAGGTACATCAAGTATGTGCTACCCTGAAGAATAATGGAAATCAAAGCCAAAAAGCTGTGAATATTTGGCTAAGAACACAAGGGAACAGACATGCAAATTACACTTTTGCAAACCTTTGCCAAGGCAGTGCCAAGTTCAGCCCTAGCACTAGACAAATATATATCAACTTGGTTGATTAAGGGGGGTTGTTGAAAAGTAATGGTTAAGTCCTGTTGTTACTTGTTGAGGTGTCCTGTGACAGGACAGAAGACAAAATTTGGAAATAATTTTCATCATATGTGTGCATAGAGTCTGTTCTACATACTGACAATTTCTGGAACATACTGCTTTGGGGTTAATAATGTTTCTGGGATCTTTATTCAAGGATGATTTTCTGCCAAGGCAAAAAAACTGACCAAGCATCTCCTTGAATCCCCATAATCCCTAAACTGTCATTTTTGAAGGACAGACAATGGGAAAAGTACACAATTGACACTGTAGAAAATAGACATAAGTACTTCTTCGTCATCTAACTCAAGTAAGACTCCATTATGGACTTTGAAAGTACCCAGATCTGCCTTGTGCTGAGTTCAGTTTAGCACTGTAGCACTCTCGCTTCAGTGAGTGGAGAGCAGAGGATGTATGAGCCTAACGTTACGGGAATACCACTTTACAACGTGCTCAAATAGCATCTGCTAACAGCAAAGCTGAGCAGAGCTCATGGCATTGTGTCGTCTCCGTGCACGTACCCTCTGCCCAGGGGCTCAGGCTGGGGCTGTCGAGCTGCTGGAACAGGCTGTGTGGGTCTTGCTGAAAGACATAAATAACTTCACTCCTTTCTGATTCTGCTTCTTAAAACCATCACATTAGCCACAAATTACATTGCCTTAGCTAGAAATAAATGTAAATATCATGGGGTTGTCTGCAGACGTCTGGTGTCTTTGTGACTGGCACCTGAGATCCCCACACATGAAAAACAAAGTGGAGAGCACAAGGCTCCCCATTTTCTCCATGCTTTTGTGGTTTATGGTCTCTGGACACTTGTCAGCACTGTGCAATTGCTGAGTTTCCTGTCCAGGGCCTGTTTCTTTGTTTGCCCAGGACGTTCAAATAGCTCTGGGGAGAAAAAGTCCAACCTCTCCTATATGACCACCACAGACAAGAGCTAAGTCCTAGTCCAGCTGCACAGATTTTTTTGTGGCATGACCAAGGCTCATGGCTCTGGCGCTTCTTTTGGAGCACAGTGATGGCACAACATGTTCACCAATGGCATCTGGTTTGGAATGAGTCCCCTGACCCTTATTATTTTGCAGCATGACCCGTCTCAGGGCAGTTGCATCCCAGCCCTTGAGCACTCTCTGGGAGTGACTCTCATTTGCATCACAGCTTTTGCACACAAGAGAAAAAAAACAACTATATACAACAATAGTGGTAATTATGGCAAGAGCAATTAAAAAAGGAGGGAGAAAGAGGCTCTGGGCCCAGTCCAAATTGTGTATGCTCAATACCAAAACTACCATTACCTTGAACAGGACTGAGCGTTGGTTTCTTCCTGATTCCCAAATAAAGCTACGGAGGAGGCACACCTTGGATTTATAGCAGTATTTTCTCTTATACCTGCTTATCTACTTTGTTCATTTATCTGTGACTTAACATTCATGTTTACAAAATCCAGCCCATCCAACAGGTTTCTGGGAGCATAGTCACAGTGTATTGCATATATCTAAAACACCCTGAAAGAAAAAAACAGCTGCAAGAGCTTTTTAAACATCTATAGATTTCAGTTCTGCTAGAGCATTGGTGGAAGGCATTAGAGATGGGTGCAAATGAATGAAAAATTCCTGCCACTGTTGTCCGTTCTGTTTCAGCAGAAGTACCAATGTCCTTGGAGCAAACTCATCCTTCATGACAGCAGGTCTGTTTCCCCCTGGTCTTTGCCTGCACAAGCCAGAGACCTCCAGCCCTCCATGGTCACTATTGATCCAGGTGTTTCCCCTGAGCACAGCCCAGAGCTGCATGTGTGAGCACCCTTTCACACTGGCACCATCCCCTTTTATTAGGCACATTCAGACTAGCCTGGCCCCAGTGTAGGTCTCTATTTTCAGATAAGCCTGGCATGGATGTTCTAAAGAAGGAACAGGGCCGGTATCTGCCTTCCAGCTTCCCTGGAAGTGCAGAAGCAGCTTTCACTCTACGTGTAATCCCACTGAGAAAAATTCAGGCCTTGCATTTTAATGTATAGCTACAGACACATCTCTCACTCCTTCCAGCTCCAATGGAAGTCTTGGAAAGAGCTACCACTGCAGGGTGTAGCCCTCAGGGAGGACATGCACATGCGTGGACTGCTGGGTGGGAGACACTGGCTGAACCTCTAGGCCAGGAGGTTGGCTGCTGGGGAGCCCCCCACCAGGGAATGCCCTGGGCTTGGTGAAAAACAAAACCAGAAAACCACATCAGGTCCTGCGCTTGTAATTCAAAATGGAATTAGGATCTTGAATCTTACTCTGGTTTACTGTCTGTGGAAGTTCAAGTCAAATTTTTGTGCAGGCCCGTAGAAGTCTGTCATTCTCGAGAACCATCAGGAAATCCAGTTTGGAAGGGGCCCCCGGAGGAGCACTGCTCCAGCCGCCAGCTCAGAGCAGGGCCAGTTTCCATCAGGCTACTCAGGCAAAAAAAAAAGCAAGATTCCACTAACACTCTCTTTTTCATCCTATCTGCTGGCTTGAGAGACTGGATTGTGTTTTTACCACATTTTAGTTACACTAGCAATAGAGAAACCACTGCAGCTCTGCCCAGCTGAGGAGTCAGGTTCTGTTTTGCTTTTTGCCCTGTTTATATGAAAATGGCAATTGGTAAGAGCCCAAACTGTCCTCAGGTCCCCCAGAACAATGGCCATTGTCCTGGAAAAAAGTAAATCATGCTGAGCCCCATTATGCTACCTCTAGAGGCCCCATTGTCTTTGATAAAAATAACCCAGGGCTATTCTTTAAAAAAACCTCATCTGAGCTGCTCACGAAGGATGAGGCTTCTTGATAAAAAACCATGTCTGAATAGCGTGGCCTCACAGCACCACAACTGCAGTACTGCTGGTGACCTCTTCTTGTGGCACCTGGGTTTTGCTTTGGAGGTATGCTGGCCAAGCTTCCTGGGGACCAGGTGAGCATGTGGCCCTTCCCTCACAGCCCTCTGGTTCTGCCGGGAGTCCTGTGCCTTGTAACTGCTTTTTCTGGAGTCTATGGACTAGACAAGGGATGTTTGAAGTCCGGCTTTTCATCACACTGTGCTGTGTAGGGTAAGCAGCATTTCAGCCAAGCACTGAGACCGGGCGAAAGCAAACGTGGGGAAGGAGAGGCTGTAAAGAGGTAAAACACGAAATAGGCAGAAACAGTGGCATGAGGGATGGAAGCAAGAGGGTTTTGATGGCAAGATTAACCAGGGAGCATGCAGAGAGACACTACTTAAAGTGACGTGTCAAGAGAAGCTGAGGACTACAGAGGCTTCTTAGAATGGGACAAGATGCTTCTAGCCAGGCTTTGGAAAGGGTATGGAGGAAATAGCTGGAATTTAACTCTTGGCATGCCTATGTTCCATATCAAGAAGTAGCATTTTCCTCTTTGCTTTTAAAGGAAGGCCATCTTAAAACAAAGGTTTAAATGATTGAAAAATCTCTTTTGGGCAAACTTTGTGGGTTTCTGGTAAGAGGCAAATGAACTGTTTTGATAGCACGGCACCTTCCCCCACTGTACTTTAAGAGGCATAGAGGCTGCTACTTTCAGAAAAAATTGCATGCGGGAAATGACAAATAACTGATAGATTGAAAGGCTTATCGCAAAATCCTCCCTCACCTTCTCCCAGTTCAATGTGAAAGAGAGGTCAGAAATAGAGATGGCACACTTGAAGGTCCTAAGGACTTTGGATTTTGTCATTTTGTCATACAGCCAACAGATTCAAACTTCCAGTCAGTGATTTTTAAAATTGATATTGTATCGATGTCGGTATAACCCTCCAAGGCACAAAATAGGACACAAGCAAGCAGGCAGATTTCCAAACTGTCTGGCCCCTTTACATCATTTCCTCCTCGTAACTCATCCTGTGTATTGTACCTCTGACTTGACATCTCTGGCTTCCTTTAGATAAGGGAGAAATTCTTCTTGTGTCACGTGAGCTTCTTCAGTTTTATCACCAATTTCTCAGATAAAGGGCTCACGTGAAGCAATCCTTGCCGAGCTCACATTCCTATCTTCTAACAGCAGAACATGGAGCTTTCCCACCTTATAAGGATGAGATCCACTGTGTATTTGAAAGGTGCTGCAACTGCTTTAAAAGATTTCACAGCCTGAGTATTGCAGAAGGTACCCGCCCTTCTGGATTAGCCAGCAACCTGGCATTCCTGGGATGCCGTTCTGTGTGACAGAGCAAAAACCATTTGGAAGGTTATATTCCATACTTTTTTGTGGACAGATTTTCCTCTGTCTCCCAGCATAAGCCAGTGCTGGCTGCGTTTAATGGAACAAGTCAGAAAATTTCTTCATTGATTCACGAACTGCTTTCACAGATGGGAATTCAATTTCCCGAAGTCCGTTCTCCTCACTCCATGGTTGAACTCCAGGCTTTGAGTACGTCTGCTACTGGTGCCTAAAAGTCAAGCATGTTAATGTGCTGCTGTGTAGAAGAACCTCAAAGCATTTCCTTTTTACTACATGTGAAGAAAATTGAAATGTAAGTGTATTAACAAAATAAGCACTGGCATTTAAAATGAAGCAGAGAAACCAGATGCTCTGTCTCTTTCATTATGCAAAGCAAGAAGGAAGCGTCCCAAGAAACACCAAATGGCACCTGCTGCATGGAGACCAGGCTGCCTATTAAGACTTTTATGCAATAAAATGAACACCTTAAGATTTACCAAATATGCAGTTCAGCCTTTTAATTTTCTTTCATTTTTGTTTCCAGTTTTCAGGCTTCAAGTCCTTGTTCCACTCATAATAAAAAAAAAAGAAATTCTGTCTTGGAAGCCAAGGACTGGGGAGGAGGGGAAAGGCTCCCTCTTTGGCAGCTCATTTAAAATCCAGGCTGTGATGGTGAGTGATGCACTACAGGCCATTTCATCACTGGCCATGCTGTTCTCACAAGGCTTCCTATTTATCACAAGCCTCCTTGCTCATGGAAAGGAAAGCTCAAGAGCAGAGCTGCAGAGAGTGCCGTGCTTCTCTTCACTCCTGGACAGACGTGGGGCTGTGTGGTGCTGTTCTGCAAGAGCTCAGCTGCTCTCTCCTTTCCTCCTCTCTGCCTTTTCCTTCTAGCTCCACTCGTGTGAGATTTCTCAGTAGGACAGGTCAGGAGCAGTGGGACAGTCCTTGAGGGTTACACTGAGTGGCAGGGAGACAGAAAGGTCATCTATGGGTGGAAGCAAGGGCAGATCAGAGAAGCTGGAGGTCAGTGTCCAACTCCAACTGCTTCAGCCAAGACTGATGCCAGGAGAAGAGTAGGTTATTTTTAATTAAACCAACAACAGAGAAGGACCCATGATATTGTTCTTGAATAGTAACTGTTTAGAGGAATAAATCATCACCATGGGAACGGGGAGCTTTGCCAGAGCAAGGCAGGAAACGAAGCACAGAGAGAGATACCCAAGGAATTTTCAGCCATGATAACTGCAGCAACTGCTCTTTTTGGAGTTGCACCTTTGGTCTAGGGGACCTCAAGTTGCCTTCTTAAGCTCATGGGGCACAGGGGAGCCAATCAATCCAGAAGTTTGTGGTGGGATGCAGCATCTCTGCAAAGCTACCCACCAGCACCAGCACCACATATGCCTGAGGTGGGACATGAAGAACAAAGCCTACAACAAGAGCCTGCAAAACAACTTTGGGAAGTAAAATTAAATACACAGGGATTAAACCAAAATGAATTCAGAGGACTTGAAGCCTTAAAATGTTATCAGCTTGTCTGCTTCTCTAAGTCCTGATTAGATCCAAATGCCAGTTCTTTATCTTGAAATCCTAAAAGGCAAGGACAAGAGCTTAGCTGAAAGACAACAATCCTTTCATCACATTTAATAATTTCTTATGTCCCTCACACTCATCCTACCACTACCGAGAAAATATGGACACCCCATTCTTGGCTGTTTCAGGCTGACTCCTGAGTAGGTCTTTTCACTCAATATGATTTTGTCAATTTTTGAGCCATTCCCATGCTCAGGAGTCCAACCTGGGCAGCTGTCATCTCCACTGCATTTGAAACTGAGCAAGATATATGGGCAGCTGCTTCACGTTGTTCTTTGTTGTGTGCCTCTTCAATGCAATTCCAACCATGAGCGTGTAGGCAGAACCAAAGTCAAAGGCACAGAAAACCCAGACAAGAAAAATCCATTTGTATAAAACAATCTGGGAAAGTGACAGCATCAGAATTCCAGGCAACACTATTGTAGCCAGAAGGCTTAGGGAAACCCAAAGGAGCAGCACCACCACAAGCTCGAGAAGAGCAAGCAGCCCTCATCCTTGCTTGACTGCAAGTGCAATAATTATCCAGCCTCCTTGGCACTTATCCTAATATTTCATGTCGTGACAAGAAACTCCGTCACTTGGGCATGAAAGACAATCTGCAGCAAGGGCACTGGCAACCTCAGAAGTGACCCTGGTTTAAATGGCAGTCATCAGCCTGTGAGTCAGCCTGGAGGCTTGCTGCCACAAACATGTGTCTGTAGGCACTTCAAAGTCCATCATGAGCAGCAGCTCTCGGGTGTGATGGAAAAATATTCTCTGCGTTCAACACACAGGATTTAATGCCAGTTGCAGATCCCAGGATAAGTCCTCGGTATCTTAGCCCTCCAGGTGGATTGAAGCAAAGCCGGGGAACCTGCTGTATCTGAGAAGCAGAGGGTTTGTTATGTGCCTAAGTACGGGGGAGTCTCTGAGTTCAGTGTCCTCATTGTGCATCTCCTGTCCTTGGATGGGAGCAGCAGCCCAGAGGCAGCCTGGAGACGCATGGCACCGGAGCGCCTGCGCTGGGCCTCGGGCAGCGGGGCTGCACACCCGGCCAAGGCGGCAGCACACCAGACAGAGGCTAATATTACTCTTCCCAGAGGTTCAGTAGGTCACTGCTTCATCCTGTGAGCAACTCCAGATTTCAGGGCAGTGAGAGAATTGTTTATATTGGCTACTTGTATGAATGCTAAAAAAACCAGAGCGTATTATGGGACTTCTGTTCTTTAATTCCAAAAAGAAATCAAACATGTCTAGACTGTTGCATGCATGTGGCTTTCCTCCAGGCTTCTCCCACCTGGAGCAATAAGCAGGCTGGAAATTCTCCATAAAAGAGTTTTCAACACCCATTTTAAAATGCTCTTACCCCATGCACACTAGCCAGTATCGACCAGTCAAATTCTATTAGGAGGCAACGTCAGATAGAGTAAAAGTTTTCAGGCACAGGCCACAGAGATCCTCTGTGATTTCCTTACACCTTTTCAGCTGAGGGAGACTGCGGAACAAACTGGCAGCTTGCCCCGGCCAGAGTCCAGGCAGCGCAGGGGGATGTGCCTGCCTGCATTCCTGCAGGGAGGCTGTAGGAGCAGCAGCCACGCAGCCACCCCACGGGGCGCACACTGCCCTCCTCCAGCCCCAGCTCCGTCCCCAGGGCCGTGTCCCTGCACCAGACCATGTGAAACAGGGCTGCAGTTTAGGTGTGGGCTTTTGTTACTGGTGTTACCTGGTGAATTTGAAATTGCTGCTGACGAGAGGTGTCAGAGCTGGTTGTGGAGAAGGACATTTTCCCTTTAGGCAGGGAACTGCCCAAGTTCAGACTTCATTGATACCAGCTCGCTGAGGAGCCAGGATGGCAGAGGTGGGGGAGGAGCAGCAGTCAGGGAATGGGTGCTCAGTCCTTGCAGATTACCTAGACTGTCTTCCTTGACAAGGCGGACAGCCAGGGAGGTAGGAGGGCTGTGGAAAACGATTAGCAGAAGGGACAAGAGAATTGCCGTGTTGATTGAAGCCTGAGGTCTGCCTTGTCTGGCAGCAGCCCCAGCACGGCAGTCCAGAGGGAAGTGGAGAACCGTGTAGGCAGGCAGATGTGAAACTGTCGCATACCGTAAGTCAGTCTTGGTCTTCTGTGAGGTTTCCTGAATCTCATAAACTCTGAAGCTCAAGCTACCATGACCTGTGTTGTATTCAATCTTCTTGCCAAAGTTACCAGTCTCAGAATTTTCATTCTTTTCCCCTCCTAGTGAAGGCAAGATCTTTCTCAGCGCAGCGCTGTAGACATTTGTCCAGCAGAGACTGAGGTCAGGCACCAAAGTACCTGCATAACCAGTCAGAGATGGGAGCAACAACAGCAGCTGGCTCGGGAATGCCCCAGGACCCCAATCCCTCTCTTTTCTTAGCAGATCTATAGAACTGCCTTTAACTGGTTTCCCTGAATGTCTTTGTTTACATAGCCATAACTCTGCCATCATCACCATTATCCAGACTTTCCACAGCTCCCAAGGATATGGATAGAGAGTTTAGCCCCATGTGGAGTAGAGGCCCAGGGAAGCAGGCAGTGGTTTTCACAGTTCTCTAGTCCAAAAAGAGGTCCAGATTGTAATTTTCTGGACATGATGCAATAGATAAATATTTGAGAGAGATTTTGAGAGATCTGCTCCCACAATGATGAAGAGCTTCTGAACTAAGACAGCATATTTAGTCCCTGAATGAAATATTGCTTAGCACTGGTGGAATGTTACTACACAGCAGTGGGGTGTAAATAGATCTAGATCATCAGACAGGAATTTTTCTAAAGCTATAAAACTTGAAATAAACAGACAACTGGGGTCGGACTGGGTCAGTTCCCCAGGGCTGGGGACTAGTAAGGAAGAGCCCCCTGCTTGGGAAGGGGGTGCTGAGCCTGTCTGCTGGCAGCGTGCTCTGTCTAAGCACACGTGGAGCTGGAGTCAGGCTGCACAGCTGAGGGCACCAGCCCTGCAGGTAGGTTGGGCAGCCCCAGACCTGCACATACTTTATGAACTCGCGGGCAGCTCTTCACAAAAATACAGGTAGAGATCTCTAGGAGATCTAGGAGATTTGGTGTTTTTTGACTGTGTCCACTGCAGACAGGTGAGGAGAGGGGCTTGGACTGTGACCACATTTGTTGCCCAGAGTCCACTTCCGTGAGTGCAGCCCTGCTTTGCTTCTCCACAAACCTACTTCTAAAGACACCAGGCTCAACCCTCAGCCAGCGATGATTTATTTCCTGAGACTCTGTGTGCTCCAGCCTGAGGACAGAGCCCGCTGCTCCCAGCTGGCTGCGGCGGATGGCACTGTGGCACACAGGCTGCAGACTGCCTGGGGTGAAAGGGTCACACTTGCCCAAATGCCAATGCAGGTGTTGGGGACAGGAGCCCTGATCCTGCCCACCCAAGGGACAGAGGGGACCATCACTGCTCATCCAGCACTGAGCACAGGATGTGCACCCACCCTGCTACCAATACAGCATGCTGGTGGTCCAGCCCTCTCCCCCTTCTACTACCACAGCTGCATAAAAGCACGAGCAGCAGCTTCTCAGCAGGCCTCAGCCAGGCCCCTCGATGAGGGAGTCAGGAACCATCCTCGCCAGCTACCTGTGAGCACTGTGGTCCAAGACCTACCATGCTGCAGCTCCCTGATGCTTTGGGGGTGCCACTGCCCCCAGGGCCAGTGTGGTACTAAACACCAGGGGAAGCTGGCCAGGATGGAGAGATGGAAACACTTTTATCCCCATGGGATGCTCATACCTGAGCTTTTGCCCCTTCTATACCACCTCTGCTGGGATGAAGGCCACCCCAGCGTGGCAGCAGCTGGGATCTCTGACACAGGAGGAAGACGGACCGCAGCTGGGCTGTGCAGGAGCAGGCATTTCCCATCTGGCAGAGCCGGCAGCCTGTAGGTGGGTGGATAACACTGTGGTTACACAGATATGCTACATCCAATCAGCTGTTCATATATAATTCAGGATGTATGTGATGACATGCTTTAAGCCCTGTAGAAGAATCCAAGATATGCATGAGACTACCAAGCACTTGCTTTGATGGGTTATCCCAGCCAGCTGCCTTGGTGGCATCCTCGTGCTCAGCACTAGCCATATCCCCTGTCCAGCATCACTCCTCTGCCATGCTGATTTTCCATGGCTAGGAACAACCTGGGTGGAACAAGGTAAGGAAATTATAATCATCAACATCCTCTAAAAATGATTTCTTTGAGAAGCTGAGTAATTTGATCAGATGCTTCTATCTTCTACCAACTGCCCAGGGCCAAGCACACTGCTTTCTTCACCAGCAGGACATTGTCTTGCTAATATTACAGGAGTTATAAAAGGATGAATCAGTGATACCTATAATTTGATTCCATTTCCTGCATGGAAAAAGCATAATTAGATTTATTTAAGAAAAGAAGAACAACTGAGATATTATTCATCACAGAGCAGTCCACTGTAAACTCTTACAGAGCAAAAGAGAAAAAGCCAAGCCCCAGAGTCAACTCTCTGAGGTAAAGTAATAACATTTCTCCAGGAACATTCATAG
Organism: Callaeas wilsoni; assembly: GCA_013398955.1. Lineage (NCBI taxonomy): Eukaryota > Metazoa > Chordata > Aves > Passeriformes > Callaeidae > Callaeas > Callaeas wilsoni. The sequence goes on along the minus strand of VWPU01016964.1, from coordinate 219,906 downwards.
ATCTTTCACTAATGCTAATTCAGCCTCTTCCTCTGTTTATGCAGTGATGAATTCTCTGACTGAATAAATCAGCTCCCCCATCATACTTTTCATGAGAAGAGAACTTAAATGAGAACCACCTTAAGCAAAATCCAAGTGTTTGGAGCAAAATCCTCAAGCTGCTGCTACTTTTCATAGATGAGCTGATAACGAACCAAGTGAACAACAGCACGACTGTTTAGTGAATTAGTTTATTAATTCTCAATGAGTTCAAAGGCCACCACGGAAGTATATGAGAACAGATTGTGAAGCCAAAATATCTGTATATCCCATCCTTCCTCACTCTTGCCATACAGAACCGGATGCCCCCATGACTATTTTCCAAAGCGCCGTTCATGTTCATAAACTTGAAAACATTAAAGATCGGACTAACAAGAAATGGTCTCAGCACAGTGCTCCGAGCAGCTCCTCAGAGAAGGATGCAATGAGGTAATGATCACATTTGCCCTAATACTGAGCTCTTTCCCATCTCCTTGTCTAGTCATCATTTAGCACTGGTGAGGTTCCTGCTGCTGCCTGGCAGGGTGCTGCTGGCATGGATGGCCCCAGCTGCCTGCTCAGCAGAGCATGGGCTGAGCAGCACAAAAGGTGGGGGAACAGTGGAGAGAAACTGCACAGAGAAGAATCACAACCTGCCTTAGCAAAGAGCTAAGGGCTGAAAGGGGCTTTTGTCTTTGTACACAAGGCAAATATGGCTTACTCTTTAATTAAAAAGCAGGTAACTGGACCAGTCAGCTGCAGTACTTTGGGAATGGCACACGTGGGCTTAATGTAGCTTCTGAAGGATGCATGCAGAGCAGTTACCTGAAATGACATTTGAAATGCTTTTTCAGGAGTTTCTCTCTCAGCTTGCCTCTCCAGTACATCAGGTGGGTGCAGGTTTACCTCTGCAGAGCATTATGCATTGCACCATTAACTTCCAGCAGGAAATGGGGCTGTCCAGTACAAGATTACAGGGACAAATGTCTGTACTGCTCACGTGTCAGCGGAACACCTGCAGAAGTGTTGGCATCATGCAGCCACCCAGACACAGCCCTGGAGAAAACTCCTCTCTCTGTGAGAAGTCCCCAGCTCTGACTTGCGCTGCACCAGACAAGGCAATCGACAGAGAGCAATGAAACACACGAAGGGTTGAAACTGCTTGGAGTCTGGTTTCACCTAATTATCCTAAAAGATCTTAGGAAAAGGGAACATTGATGTGTCTTTTTATATTCCTCAACCATACAAATCCCTGCTTTTCTGGCTGTTTTTTCCCATGCCCAAGTGGCCCAGGTTTATCAGGGCCTGATCTGGGGCCTGATCTGGGGCAGGCTGCTTGGCTGCTGAGCCACGTTGTTCTCACTGTCTATCTTTTCTGCTTGTAATACAGGCTGCATAGGAGGTCATTACCCTTGTGCACATTGCCCAGACATTAATAAAGACATTAATAGATGTATCAGTACCCGTTTCAGGCCCTGCTGTCCACTAAAAGTGTCACTAATGATTTGCTGCTTGGGGTTAACGTTGATTAATGATGAATGCACTGAATGTGGATTGCTCTGGTTTAATAGACAATGCTTGGGCCCTAGGACACTGAAAACACCTCTCCAGTGGCCCAAGTATTATTGCAACTTCTACATTTATCAGCTGAGCTTGAAAATATGCTTAAACAACATAATCCATTTTCTACGCCATTCCCTATCAGTTGGCAGTATTTAATTAGCCATGATGATATTTTCTTGCTTCTTTTTAAGTGCTTGCCTCATATCAAATCTTCATTCTCTTGGCACTGAAAGCAAGCCAGTGGGACTGGAATTAGGTCATCCCTTTTCCACGGCTGCTTCCCAGACCCTCAGAGCTCTCCTGGGCAGCAAGGCTTATTAATACCCCCCACAGTATATTAGCAGTTCAGAGATCTCACTGTGTGGTTAGCTGGAAACTCCCGAGTGCAAATTATCCATTCCTGTTGGTTTGAAGGAACAGGAGCCACAGCTGCTGGCTGGCTTTCCTGGGGCAGGGCAGCTCACCTCGGGGTGCTGCCCACCGTGTGCTACCGCAGACAAACTGCACTTTCAGCTCTTAGGAAAACAGCAGGTTCCTTCTGATCCGGATTTGACCAAACAGTCTTATTTGCCTTGTACTCCATTTTTTGCACCTTAGGATCTGTTTCCCTCATTGCTTGCCCATATTTCCTCATTTCTAATTCATCTTTATTGCAGTGAACTTCCCCTTTTCACTGTTTGCTAATTGTAAATATGTACTTTATTAGTGCATTTACTGCCTCTGAACCCAAGTTCATTTGCAAATCACCAGTACCCAGCTGTCTCAGTGTCGTCTTTGGACTTTCCAGGGAAACATCCTAAAACTATTTTAAGTTAGGGCTGGATGGAAGGAAGCCACAGCTATCCATGCAGCTCCATTATATCCTGCTATCAGCGGTAGTGAAATGGGCTTTTCACGTCCTGATATCACAAGCAAAGATGCCATAACAAGTGGAATTGGTGAGGGAGGGAACTGAAGTCCAGGTAACTCCCTGCCCCTCCTTCCCCAGTGAATCACTCTTCCACAGGGCAATGCTTTTCTGGAAGAGTTACCAGGTACTGTGGCCGGCAGGGTGAGAGAGGGGATTCTCCCCCTCTACCCTGCTCTGCTCTGGCGAGACCACACCTGGGGTGCTGCATCCAGCTCTGGGGTTCTGAGCATAAGGACAGCAGCCCGCTGGAGTGAGTCCAGGGGAGTGCCATGAAGATGATCAGAGGGCCATGATGAACCTCTCCTATGAGGAAAGGCTGAAACTCTCAGGGTTGGGGTTGTTCAGTCTGAAGAAGTCTCTGGGGAGACCTTATTGCAGCTTTCCAGAAACTAAAGGGGGCTACGGGGAATGTGGAGAGGGACTTTTTACAAGGGCATGTAGTGATAGGACAAGGGATAATGGCTTTCAACTGACAGAAGGTAGGTTTGGATTCGATATTAGGAAGAAATTCTTTACTGTGAGGGTAGTAAGGCACTGGAACAGGTTGCCCAGAGAATTTGTGGATGCCCCATCCCAGGAGGTATTCAAGGCCAGGCTGGATGGGGCTTTCAGCAGCCTGGTCTGGTGGAAGGTGTCCTTGGCCATGGCAGGGGGGTTGGAATGAGATGATCTTTAAGGTCGCGTACAGCCCAAACCATGCTGTGATTCTAAGAGCTCCCTCACTTGCCATTGATGACAGGAGTCGGAGCACCCTTCTTTGAGCCTGGCTACCACCAAACACTCCTGCTGCTCCTTCTGGGGCTTTCCTTGTGAGTCAACAAGCACGCTAATCCAGGAGAAACCTGTCAGCTTTCCATGGGCTTTGGAAGTTGCACTGGTTCCCATAGGAAGCCCAGCAGAGCAGGACTGCCTGCCTCTGTCCTGGAGAAGAGGTTTCCCCTCTGCAGCAGGTTCATTGTAACAGATCTCAGCTGCTTATGCAACCATCAGCTTCCTTTTTAATCAGAGTTTGTAGTTTAAAATATTTGGGGATTTTTTTGGTTCGCTGGTTTGATTTTTTTCTTTCCCAGCTGTAGACAAATTAAATCCTTCCCTTTAGGCAGTATAGTTGTATAGTATGATTGGCTGAGTATTTAATTTGGTTTAAACTTCAGAAATGTAATCAGCTAAGCGATACACTGACTTTAAGTTTTGAAATAATTTTCATCTGGCAAGAGTAAGATTAGGGCAGGCTTACCCTTTGGCTGGAAACAAACACTGACTTTGGAGACTATAGCATAAAATTGGAGAAACATCAAAGGTATTTCAGGCCCAGCAGTAGGAGACCTCAAGATGTGTCACTCAGACTGAAACCCTCCCATGTTTTTGCAGATTTTCAACTTCAGAGCATACATTAATGAGCCATTTCTCCTGCTGTCTGCTGCAATTTGTGTGTCTCTAGCAAAATGATCTACTCCCCCAGCATGTTCATAACTGCTGAGAAGATGGGCCACAAATGATCTGAACCTTTTGCATCTACATCATTAATGGAGGTCATTAGTGGAGGGAAAGAGAAAGTTCACCCTTCCTTGGCAAATAGAGGGGAGATGAAAGGTGAAGAGCCTTCGTGTTGGGTGACGAACTATAAAAGTTTTGACTTTAAAAGTATGTGTAAGCAAATAAAAATCTCCATCTAAGGCTGTAAATTGCTTCCAGTGTTCCTCAGATAGATTATCAGTCAGTCAGCCATTTAGGAATTCAAAACATTGCTACAGACTTTCCCAGATCAAAAATAAATCTTCCACATCATCAGAAACATGTAGGAGCTAAAAAAAGCTTCTTTATGGAAAGACTGGAGATCTGCCCTGTCGGACATACTGAAGCACTCTCAGTCCCTGAATTAAAGGAGATGCAGGACTTCCGTTGTTGTCATCCCTGCATGCAGGTAAGTGCACTGCACTGCAGCTGGCCTGTGTGAACGACAAACTTTGGGAGTAGGGGGCTTATAAGCAGCTTGAAACATGTACATCCTTTCATTCCAAGATTCTTGAAGCTTAGACCATCTTTCCTTTCTTTCCCTCCAAAGCTTAGATAGGTGGGAAGCAGACTTTGCTCATGCTTTGGAAAAAATTGTATTCCAGGATATAATTCCAAGCCAGGAAATGCCAGGTCTGGTCATAATAGACTGGAAATGTCACTAAAGCAGAGCTACGAAGTTTCATTTTTGCTTTCTAGCCACCCAACACTGGAAGTCTCTCTAGGTCCTAGAGACAAGAAAAATGTACAAGCCTCCTCGAGGAGACGTAGAAACCTCAGGAAGGGAAAGAGTGGGTCAGAGGAGGCTCATGTGTTGTACTCCTCTGTTCCTCCTGCAAAGATGCATTTATTTTCTTCATTTCAATAGGCTGCATAAAGATCATCCTGAAACGTAGCCCCAGACCCTCCCTCCAAGATCCAAAGGCAGACATGAACTAAGGTCCTTAGAGGAAAGCACTTTGGGTTTTCTTCAACATGTCCCAGGCAATATGAAGCTAAACCAGACAGCTGTAGAAAAAACAAGACAGAATCAGCTGGTCAGAGCCAGGGGCAGCCTTGCTGCTGACAACCACGCTGGCTGTGCGTGGAAGAGCGACCCCGACTGGGTAACAGCCTGTGGCAGGCCCGTCAAGAGAGCGATGTGAGGCCTGGCTGTGGCCTCTCGGCTGCTTCAGATCAGTGATTTTGAGCTGTCCAAGCTCAAGGGTGAGAAGTCAATTCTGTTAACTTATTGCTGAGGCTTTTAGAAGTCAGTCTTTGAAGCAGGCAATGAACTTCCATTCAGAACCTAATAGGGTATGAGGGGCTTGGTTGTTTGTTTTTAAATACATTTCAACTCCTTTCCTATTTCCTGACAGAATTCAGTTCTGAAGCTCATGCTGTTTCCTTTTCTGCCACACATCCACATTTTAAAGAGTTCAAAATGTATCTCATGAGTACTTAACCTTAAATGCTGAACTAAAGCCAAAGCTCTTTGAAAATATGCATTAGGCTTTCCTTGAAGCAACTTTTGTTTCAGTCTTTGTTCTGGAAGCAGGACACTGACACATAAGACTTTCTCAAAGATCATGTAGTTTGACCATTTAGGAATGGCCAGAGGGTGAGCCCTGGAAGTAGCTAGGAGCTGGTGCTTTTGGCTGTTAATGCTGCTAATAAGAAGCTGTGGTTTGTGAAGTAAACTATAGTCCTGGGACCACAAGACACCTAGAAACTTGTGGCTCCTGTAGCATCCAATCGTGAAAGTGCTAGACATAGCCAGAGGCATCGTCTGGCTGCGAGGGACCTGCTCTCCCTTCAAAAGTTCAAATTCAGGCATTTTTTGCCTGTTCACAGGAACATACAAAGTGTTTTTGCTTATTTGCACCACATAGCTCCAAGCAGCCAGAGTGCAAACGGCAGCTTCAGCAAAGGCACAGCTCTGATCAGCTCTGAAAGCAGCAACAGTGCCGATCTACATCTGCACAGCAATGCCAGAGCTGCCGGTGACACCATGCAAGACCAGAACTGAACAGGAAGATATCCCTGCGACAGAGAAGCTGAACCTGACAGCCATATCCCAGAACAAACAGCTCACCAGCTTGGCCAGTCAACTCAGGAGATAGGTATTATGCGTCTACAACAAAATAATAGTATTAAAAAATCATACCCACACCGCCCAATTTGGAAAGCCCCATTCTCCCCATTCAAGACAATGGCAGTCATACAGAGCTGTGTCAGCATCTCCATCTTGCTCTCTGGAACAGAGATCACACAAGGTGGAGAAGGGAGAAAGGATCCTCTAGCATTTTCTCACCAAACCGTAAACCAGCAAGGCTGGGCTCAAGGCTCTGCTCGAGGTATTTGTGGAAGGAACAGTTTCTATTTCCTTTTCCCTTTGCATTTCAGACAAAAGATGAACAAACCCCATCCTGAATAATGTAATAGGCTGATGCTTAGGATGCTCAAGCAAAAGGCAGAAGGCCCAAGTTCAAGTCCTTGACTTCAATCAGGCAAAGTAGAAACATCAAATTCAGATTATTATCTCTGATCACAGAACACACTGACGTCTGGGATTTCTCTGCTTTTGATCTGCACAACCACTGAAGAAAACTTTGGCAAAATTGGAGCCTCCCATAACCAGTGGGATGTTGGTGGTTTTTTTTATTGAGAGGCGGATGGTGGTGGTGTTGGTTTTAGTTTTTTCTCTTTTTCCCCCCCCTAGAGAATTGCCATTTTCTCAGATGTTTAAAACAGAGTTCTTGAAGAGTAGAGCATTAGCTGGGCTAATTAGTGCATCCTGACACAGCTGCAGGAGTGTGCTGATGTGTTTTATAAATTATGTATGTGCTAGGAGTAGTTTATTGAAGAATTCCTGAAGAACCATGTGCATGTGCACATAGTAATTCAGCTGTTGCAGCCATTTGCATTTCTCTGGTACTCTGAAGATCCTGCAGCACAGCCCTGAGCTACCCAGGTCTGACAAAGACACGCAGATAATCTGAGTGGGTGAAAATGAGAGAAAGCACCAGGTGTAAGGGGTACCTCTGCCAGTACCAGTGCCTGTAAAAAGGAGATGAAAACTCACTAACACAGAGCATTTTAACTCAACGGGGTAATAACAACAATCTTGTCTTGCTCTCTTCCACAAACAGCAAAATAAATTAACTGCAAATGAAAGCAGCCCAAGACTTCAGTAATATCAGGCCACATCGGCTTGTGATGGCCACAGTGAGCAAGAGACCTCTATGTGTTCACAAGGATGTGACGATGCAGGCAAGTACAAAACCTCAGAAATGGACCTAACCACACTTATATTCTTTAAGTGTTTGAGGAATAGCGATTTCCCAGCTACCAAGTGACATAGGTTATAAGCAGAGATTAGGACCGGGTTTCAATCACTTACTCTATTATCAAACTTAGCAGGAAAAAATCCACTGCAAATTTTGGAGGAAAGGGTCTGAAGTAAGTCATCCTTCCCATTTATTGCTCCAGCTGAAACAGGCTGGATTTCAGAATTTTCTGCAAGCAACTGGTAAAAACCTGTGCTTCTCGAAGCAGATGTGTCCTTCTGCTCATGCTTAGTCTTTGAGAGCTGCTTCTAAACAGCAAAATGTCATCTCCACTGAGCCACTCATCTTGAAGAAGACTCACCAGCTTTGGTAAAATGTTCACTGGAGAGCTGGAAAAACCTCAGATGAACTTTAGCTGATAGATCTCATATCCTCCTCCATCTCTAGAAGCAGTTAATACCCTGGCCCAGACAAGCCTCATGCTTGCTCTTCAGAGGAAGAGTCAGCTTTAACTCTCTTTAAACAGAGAAAGCTGAAATAAGCAAATACAGTCTGTGACCTTGTAGAAATATATAAAAAAAACTTCATTAAAAATCAATATTTCTCTGTCTAACGTGTTCTTTGGAGACATAAGGGAGGGTTTTCTTTCCCGCTGATAAGGTTCTCTGGACGTGAACTGTACAAGGTGGCCCAGCAAATTTCCTGCCATAACAAGCTGCATGGTAAGCAAATAGTGACTAACAGGGTAGTTCAATATTTACACAACCTTCTCGGTTTTAAGTACATGGCAGATTATTACTAAAGGTAAAATCTCTTCAGATAAATTAGTAAGATTTTCCACTGAACTGTTTACTCTTTTCCCAGAAGTAGGGAGTGACAATTCCAAGCACACAGCAAAACTCACATGGAAACTGCAGGCACACAGCAAGACGAGCAATGCAGTGTAGGGGGAGAGAGCAAATACACAGGATCAATGACAGAGTGAAGCAACCTGCACAGAGCAGCTCTTTTCAGTGCTGGCTACCTGAGGGGGACATGCTGCTGCTTGCTGGCTTGCTTTTTTGGGGCTCTTTACCACATAATGGAGCTGCCTGCTGCTGCTTACAATTATTTATGTGAGGAGGTGAACGCACTGCTTCACAAGCTGCAGTTCTTGTGTGCATTGAAATTTCCTGTGAACCAAAGGTTAAGAGTACAGCTTGCCTTCCTCCTCCTGCCTGACAGAAACTAGAAATAACAAGAATGCAGACAGCATGGGAGGTTGTCTTTGGGGAAACCACAGCAACCCCTAATGCCCAGAGCCTGTACAGGAGCAGGGAGGTTGCATTAGATGACCTCCAGTGGTCTCTTCCAACCTTACCCATTCTGTGATTCTGTAAGACCAAGTCTGGGAGCTTTTATTCTGCTTTTGAAAACAAACAAAAGAACCAGAAAGTGAGACCACAAGGCATTTGGGAAAACACTAGGAAAAGATGACCATGTCAAAGAAGAGCAGAGATGCTCATTCACCAGAAGAAGTGAGATATGAGAAAATTTTCCAATGTAGAGAACTTTTATAACATAAAGTTTTGACTCAGCAACCTCAGGATTTTGGCTAAAACCCAGAATTTACAGTAAGATGTTTATACAACCGAGGAGAACACTCCTATAGTGATCTTGATTGCAGGGATGTACAATATAGTAAGCACAGAACGATTTTTTCAATAAGGTAACAATGCATCAGAGCTTGCTCTTATTGCCACTTTTGCTTTTGTTTGCAAACACCCCTTTGCCTTTCTCACCTAGAAAAGCAGACCCAGTGTGGGCAGACAGCCTATGACAGACTACTTACAGTAGTTGTAAGACCATATTTCAGGTCGTGTTCTTCACTCCCCCTCACACACCTTTCCTTCACAGCATCCCTTCTGAAGTGCTCCTTCACTTTCATCCTGTTTAACAGGGCATCTTCCTACCTTCCCAAGGTACCAGCGAGTTGTGGATATGAAATAATTATTCTAAGGCCAGGGCTCTACAGCAGTGTACTGCTAGACTTTTATTGAAAGCAAAAATTTCCAATTCCTTAAAATTCCTTCCTCAGTACTGGGCTTGAAAGCCTTTGAAAATTACTGGGGTCAAAAGAAGTCTCTTTTTCTGTTGCACATATACGTAGTTTTTGTGTCCTTTATAGATGGTTTGTTTTTCCTTCACACACTGACACCTCTTACCTTGTTGTTAGGGAAGCAAGTGCAATTCCACCAATTCCAGCTTACCAGAACTGGGATGACTCACCAGATACTCCACTCAAAACAGTGCTCTGGCAAGAAACAACTCTGTCCACCACAGAGTACTCCAGTTCTTGGCAGCAAGAGCTGTGATCCTGCCCAGGTTCTGACTGCCAGACTTGAAGACCCAGTCTCCCCACATGTGGGGACAGTTCTCTGAAGCTCTCCCTTACATGCAGAACTCTGCTGAATACATCTACCCATCTTCAAATTCAAATATTAGCAGCACAGTGGTGGAAAACCAACCCTGATCTCCAATCCCAACCTGTTTTGGGCTGCGAAAACTGCTAAAATAGCATTTTTCAGACTTTACTAAATGTTGCTGTTAACATGAATCAGTTATATTATCCATACTTCAGCTATTTTCTGTTTGGCCTACTGCTTCCCAGAAGTAAGAACATGGGGGAAGGGTGGGCACAATTGAGATACATCCCAACACTCAGAACCATATTCTTAATAGTATTAATAATAATAATGAACAATGTCTATGTGTTAAGATCACAGAAAGGCATGTTTCAATGCCTGATTTTTAGAAGCCCTTGGTTAGAATGAGGCCTACAGCATAATACCTGCTTCTTTCCAACAACCATACTTCTATATAGTGATGACACTGTGTTATTCAGCTCTTTTCTTTAAAAAAGCCCACAAAATTGAATGTCACCATGGGAACAGTCTAAAGTTGATTTTGGAAAGAGGCTCATTTCCTATAGCTTTTCTGTTGGCATAAAAATAATGTCACTGAACTGTATCAGAAGTAAGTGCTTTATGAACTATCATCTCTAAAGACACCAGCCAGTTCTGAAAATATCCTCCCTAATGGTTGCATTTCTTTACTTTCTGAAGCAGAATAAAGGTCTCAGAAAGACTTCTTCCCTGTTTTCCTCAACAAGAAACAAACCCTAATTGTGTGATCTACCAGCAGTGTGATCTAATTCCACCATTCTTCAGCCTACAATATGTAGTGTCAGTATGGAAAACTTCCTCCTTAGAAGAACAATTAAATTTTAAAGCCATCATCCTGGTTGGCTGGCTGAACAAATGACACATGTTCACACAAGAATTATTCAGTCAACCATCTTAATAAGGATTTACTTTAAACAGAACCTTGCATGGGTACACTAGACTCAGTCTCATTAAGGAGCAAGCTGGATTTTTATACAGCATGAACCACTGGCAATCTAAAACAGACCCACTGAAGAACGGAATGGAGAACCAAACGCAATGTTTCAGACCCAAGCTCTATGTGCCTTTAATACTTTCTTTTTCCTTTTCTTTTTGAGAGAGTGCACACTACGACAGACATTTGCATTTATCATGTTTTTAACTTCTTTTCTAAGGATGAACTCTCTGAATCTGCATCTTCGAACTCCGCTCTGTGTCTTTTCAGTCCTCCAAGAGATTGAGTGCTCTCACTGCCCGCAGGATGCAGGTCAGCGGTATCCTCTCTTGTGCTCACATTGTAGCTGTTGGAGTCCATTTCAGACAGGCAGCAGTCTTTGTGCAAGGTCACACCCACCTGTACAAGGTTGCCATTATCAGCATTCGAATGCACCTGTAGTCCTTGCGTCACAGACTCCTGCTCTCCAAAACTCTGTCCATTGTTGAAGCATGAAGGGTGAAGATGCAAGTGGCCATTATTGTGGTTAACGCAGGAGGGGTCGAGGCTCCTCTCCTCACTGCCATCAGTCTGGTTTCTGGAGCAGTGACCTGACATGCTACAGATGGCAACAGCAGAGAACGGAGGGACCAGTGAGTGATGGCTTGGTGCTGGTTGACAGTTCTGACTATTTTTCTGTTCCACAAGTCCTGCGGTCTGAATGCAAGGTTCTTCGGTACAGCTATTTAGCCCTTTGCAGTTAGCTTTTCCATTGAGCTTTTTAGTCTCAAAAGAATGCTCTATACCTCCACTGCTTGTGTCTTCAGACGTGTTTTCTTGACCCTCCATCCGCCACTGATTGTCACATTCACGAGCTTGACCATTACTAGAATTTTCTATCCCACCACATTCTTTTAAAGTTTCTCTGTTGTGGTTTTCAGCAGAAAGAGCTGAGGAACCCTGAGGAACCACTGAACTTAAGTTCCTAGCATCTTCCTTAGTTAGTGAGCGTGTTGCACTGTGCCTTCCACTGGTTCCTGGTTTCCCTTCATCATTTTCTCCATCTCCTCTGGAGGATTCGCCATCTTTACTAGTTGAGTATGATATGTAAGAATAATGGAGCCATTTGTAAGCTTTGTAAATCTTTCTCTCCACTGATTCACTGTCTGAACAAGGAGACGTCCTTTCTTTAAGAACTTCTTTGTTGGCTGAACTCCGTTCTGGTGAAGAAGCTGGAGAAGAAGAAAGATCATCTACTTTGATCTGGGGGTAATCATATATGTCCTCACCTATGTAAGGGGTTACGTTCTCTGTGTTAGTGCTAGTCCTTTCCTCCTTTTGCACCTTCTGTCGGCGCCTCAGGGCATTGCGTTGCCTCATTGATGTGCGTCTTTCATTCAGTTCCTCTTCATCTTCTGTACTGCTGCTGCTGCTGGAACTGCTGGATTCATTCTCCTCAGGACTCGGGGATGGTGGCCGTGGGAAAAGGTCTGTATCTAGTTCTGCCTCACAGGTATTGTCATCAGAGTCAGACTCATTGGAAAGGGCCAGGAGACGTTTATCCTGATACTTTCTCAGTGCAGAGAGCCTCTGCTGACGGGAAGTCACGTCTTCTCTGGCTGAAGGGGACGCAGTTGATCTTAAGGCCCTTAAGTTATAGGCAGTTTCATCAGACTCTTCAGCCACATGTGGTGGGGAGTGATGCAAAGAGGTGGAGGACTCCGACTCGCTGTAAGCGGAGCGTTCACTTACTCCTGCGTGGAGCTGCAGGATTGTGCTCTCACTGAGGTCACTGTCTGAGTCAGAACTCCAGCCCTCGATCTCCCGGCGCACGAGAGAGTCAAAAAAGGCCATCATCCTTGGATCTTCCTGGACTGATTGGTTGGCATAATCGTGGGACAAACCACTACCACTGTTCAACACAAGACTGATGTACTCTTCATGAGTGTAGAGACAACGCGAATCATCCTCAATTCTACCATCCAGGTCCCCTGTGCAGTCAGGCTGCTTGTAGGGACTCCAGATCTGTAACAGAAAATAAAAAAAACAAACATATGTCTTTGAATTCAGAAACTATTATAAGCATTTGAAATGGAACAGTAGCTCAAATACCCAGAATAGCTGCAGGTTCCAGATGGTTCTTATTAATTTTTACCCCTCAGCACCATACTTACAAGTATTACAGAGCTGTGGGATTTTTTCTTCCCCTTTACAAATGTGTTTTTCCTGCATTTACTTCACCCACCCAGAATATAAAAGCTCTCACACTGCAAATTATCCATCACTTTGGTAATTCATTGTGTGATAATTTCTTCCAAATTGCAGGGCTCTATTTTTATGTAATAAGGGATGCTTACTCACTAACAGTAAGAATAGTTTGTTGCCTACAATACAGTCTTAGCACTAATGAAGGCACTTGTTTCCCAGGAAACTAGAGTTGCTGGTGCCAGTGGTGTAGAGTAACATTTCATCCAGCTACGTAGTCAATCCCACCTGATCAGCAGGCAGGGATTTGAATGCATGGAGGTGAAAAGTAGAGCTGCGCTACTCCCTTTAGGGAACAGTTACAAAGAAAAGAAATCTTCCAACATCCTCTGAAGACACAGCAGCAGTTTTAATGGGGAAAGATGAAGAGTTTTACTGAAAGCTACTTTTGAAGTGTACTGATTTCGCCAACAGCAACAGTCTTAACTATGCTGTCCATCTATCCTTCCCTCAATTTTCCTGGTATGGAGGGGAAAAGGGAAAAATAAATCTCCAAAGAAGATCCACCAATATCCCTAAGAAACTGGTAATCCATAGCAAACATAATAGTTGGATGTCCTCACTCTTCTCAGATTTACTCACAGATTTGGGAGCAATGTGATTATGACATTCTGTGGACAACCACTATCACTTTGGATCAATGGTCAATGGGATGAACAATGCCTTACTGTAAGCAGAGCCGGTATGTACAACAATGCCTTAAAGTTCTGCTTATAAAATATCTGATCTCAGCCATGCTTTGGTTTTATCATGCCAACGAGCTCAGGGGAAAAAATTCTATGCCAGTTCTCTATACCAGGTTGGACTTTTGGGGTAGTCTTTGAAAAAAAACCACCTAACAATTTTCCCAACAGAAATTAATTAAGTTTTGTTCCAAACAGACAAAGCTGCTAACAAAAAGAGTGTTTTGCCTGTATAAATTACATAATCAGCACTCATCTTACAGATGCCTAGTTAACACATGCAACATAACACGATACTACCATGACAAGCAATATAAGAAAAGCCCACAAGAACGCCAATTACTCTATATTCACTGAGATTTTCGACAGTGTACAGAAAAACCTTATGCCTTTAATAATGGAAGCAGAACAAAGTAAATTACCTTTCAACTACTTGCCCAGAACAGCCAAATTTAAGATGAATAAGTAAACTTTATTCTGGAAATCTCCCAAATTTGAAGGCTTTTACTTTGCATCCTCTGTAACTTATGGTTAACAAAGCTTCCACATATGATCTGGCTAGACAGATAAAAAAGACACTATTCCAAAATTAAAGTGGGCTGCAGATATACTTTCTTCTGCGGACAATCATCAAGCTGCCTTTCAGAGCAAAGGGAAAGGAACTTTACATTGTGTTACATTAGGCTGTTTCTAGGAACATCTCAACATCAAGGTTGCGATTGCTATTGGTACTTAGTTGCTATTTTTGATTTTTGCAGTACTTCAGCAAATTCTCTCCCAGTGCAGTCCTTTAATATGACACTTGAAACCAGAATGAAGACAGTTCTCTGTTACTTGGGTCAAGCACTGCACTTACCAGACACATAGCCTGAAGGACAAGCATCACGTTTGCAGGAAGATAACAAAACCCAATCTAAATCTACTATGTACAGAATTTCAGCAACCATACTTAACCTTTTTGAACTATTCAAGAGAATGGAAAGAATCACTCTTCATTCTCAATTTCCCAGGCTCCACTTCCTAAAGACAATGTAGGAAAGCGCTTTCTCTCAGTGAATCCATGAGAGAGACTGTTGATTTGTGGATACACCAAGTTTTTAAGTAGAAAAATAGAACTCTACTTGGCTGGAAAGACTATTCTTGGGTTGCTGCCTTCTTGATGATTTATGTAGCATGTGTTCAGTACCTTCTCTTGCAACCTGTCAGATCTTTTCCCCCTTTGTCCCACTACTGAGCATTTCAGCAAGCAGATCAGATCTTTTTAAGAAGCATATAACTTCTTGTAAATGCTTCGTACTGTGTGCTTAGACAGACAGGCTGGCATGCCCCTTCCCCAAATAATCTTAGCAGTGTTAGATTGATCACTAGGTTTTATAAAGCCTTTTTTTATTTTTTAAGCAAGAGAATTAGAAAATGCTTAGATCCAGTATGACCGGATGAGGTAATGGAAGAGAGGTAGTTTGCTCTGAAGTCTCTTTGAGAAAGGTCTGTTTGTAATGAAATTAATCTAAAAAGGTACATAAAGTGTGCACAGAGATATTCTACATCCTTGGTAGCACTACCACATCTTTCTGTTCTCTCTGCAAGCATCAGTGAAAACACAGCAGTATAAAATATTGAAAAAAATAGCTACAAAGAGTCCACAGTGAGGCTTTTCCCTTCCAAGAGAGATTTGTTCACAGAGAAGTAGTAAGTAATAAAGAGAAGTCAAGGGAATTCAGGATGAATGCCTTGTTTGTATAGGATCAGTTGTCTCTGGAGAATGATATCCCTGCATTTTAGATATTTTGTTATGAGGGAGTGTGAAGGCCTGCCAGACTGACAGAAAGAAATCAGACCAAGAATCTATCCTTGGCAGAACTGGGAAGTCTTTAAACTGGCATCAATTGATCCAGTGCTGAGGCATCTGAAATGGGCTTCTCTGTAAATGGAATGCCTTTGCCTTTTTCTCATCCTCTGACTGATGCCATGTCGAGAAATAATGTGATCAAACTGGAGAAAATAAGTTGGCAAATCAACCCACTGAAGCAACAATTTATCAATAAGTTCCTTCTCTGTCAGAAGATTAAGGAGATGAATATTACTCACTGATGACCTGAGTACAGATACAAAAATAGGAACAATAACAGAAAACGAGAATACAAAACGGGTTCTCTACTTCAGTAGATATCTACTGACAGCATCTTTGAATTCTTGTATTCCAGGGTGGCAAACCCCCAGATTTTAAAACAAAAAAGTAGTTATGCCTGTAGCGTGAGAATAATTAAAACCAGCTATATTAGATTATCTGATTTGGCAGAGGCAGATAGTCACAATGACATTAATCTGTCACCATAGCAACATGTGCAAATAGACTTTGTTATCTCCAACACACTGATGATTTTTAAACAAATGGGACCCACAACAGTTGTGCTCTGTTACACAATATTCCATTTTCAATACGAAACAGAATTTCTTTCTGAAAATTGTTATGCACTTCATCTATTTTATCTCTCCTGGAAGCGTCTCCTAACTGCATAATTCTCCATGGCCCTCCTCTAAGCCCAACACATCAGAGAGAATGCCTCATTTATTTCTTCTGCAATGCAATATTTTCCTGCTAGCACATCCCAATGTCTTGCACACTTAACTGAGGGAAAAGTGGTGTTTTTCTGTTTTATATTGCTTTAGCCCTTGATGCAAATGATTATTTTAGTTTGCAGCTGCACTTTTTCATACAATTTTACTGAAGTTCAGTAAATGAAGGGCAATGAACAATTCATTTGGGTTGATGCATCCATCACATGCTGTCTGGCGTCGAAGCTTCTAATTTCTTCTATTAATGAGATTGTTGGGTCTTATTTTTGGTCTTAGCAGAAATCAATGAATTACTGAATGGTATTCTTGTAGGTGCTTTACAACAAAATAAAACTAAAGCAAAAAACCCATAACCACAAACATCAAAACCATTCTTGTGAATACTACTCTTTTCTGTGGGGCTAGGCCTGAGATGAATTTGTATCTCATTTGCAATCAGCATTAAAATAGCAAATGTGTTGGCAGAAGCTCATGGAATTATTGAATGGCTTGATGCTGGTGCTATCAGTTCCTCTCTTCTTGAAGTACTAAATTTAGGCCAGCTACTCTAAAAATTAAGAGCTCAGACAAACAACTACTTGCATCCACATTTTTAACTCATCACAATGTCTCTACAATTGTGTCTACAATTGCAATCAACCACGGTGAAGTTATCTTCTGTGATTTAATTCCAGAAAGGGTTTTAGAAGACACTTGAAGGATAATAAAAAGAAGGACACTTTTTAAGAAAGTGATTAAAACAAATAAACAAAAAGGAACAAAATAAGAAAACATAAAATACTTAACTACAATTTTTATTTATGGTTCCTTATCCTATCATCTCAATCTCTCTGAGCAAGGACATCAAGCATTTATATAGGGGAAAGAAAGACAGCCATGCAAAGGAAAGTCTTGTGGTCTCAGCTGTTTTTAATGCAGTAAAGGGCCCCTCAGAAATGCTGGTGCTGTTTTTCCTGTTTTGCCCTTCTGCTAGTGGCAGTTACTAGTCTCCAACCTATCCACAGAAGTAGCTGGAATGAAGAAGTAACCACCTTTGCACAGTCACCTGCAAACCGCTGTGCACTGAACAGTACCTTTAGAGAGCGAAGTCAGGCAGCTCAGGCAAGACATGAGCATTGAAACAACCTGAGCCCCAAACAAGGCACATTACAAGCTGAGACAGAAGGACATACAACAAAAGGGTAAGAAGTTCTGGCTTGCTAATAAGCTTAATACATTAAACACCTTTCCCTTAATTTGTTTCTAGCTTGCAGTGTCTGGGAATTTAGTTCCTTCAAAGCAGCTGCACAAGTTCCACTGCACACACAGTGACACAACAGGAGTTCTCTTCTAAGGAGGCGCTCAAGCAGAGGTGTCTTTGAAAGAGTTACACAACCTGTGACTGCAGCCTTAATCAAACTAACCTTTTAATCACTAGGCAAAAAAAATGCCCTGCCAAAACCCTAGCTGAGGTACACAAAAGCAGCACAGGGGATGTTTATACCAATGTTAATCCAACAGTCTAAGCACACTCATGCAGGAAGGATTCATAGGGTGAAGGGTCAGCAAATCTAGAATCCAAAGGGGAAAATTCAGGCTGCATGTATTAAGTTCCAAAGCAAAAAAAATATGCCTCTGGCAAAACTGTTGTTAAACAGTGGCGGTTTGACTGCTTGGAAATTGAAAAATCAGTGAGCTGCTAAGACTGTTCAATGCCCTTTTGTTCAAAGCCTGTATTTAATATATTTGTGATCAAACCTGTCAGGCAGGCACAGATGAAGAAAAAAGAACTAAAGTACCAAGGGAGGACAGAAGAGAAGGAAAGCTGAACTACAGTCAGAACCCAAATGCTGACAGTAGCTGTAATGCAAGCGATGCAGCAGGGCATTGAGCCATGGTCCCAGGATTTTGGGTCAGTTCTGGTCCGTAAGTTGCACATCTAAAACACTCTTTTGCAGGACAAGTTCAAGCCGTCAACTTGTAGCTGACAAAAGCATTTACTAATATTCTAATAACATTATTTATAGCCACATGCAGGTAAGACTTTCATGAAGTCATTCAACAAATAGTTAGGATCAGCAGTAGCTCTTTTTATCCTACTTCAAAATTAAATGGTTATGGCTTTTTTCATACTGCTGGTAGACCTAAATTATAGCAAAATATCTATGGCAGCAGAATACAAATCACATTAGTGTAGCATAATCCTTTGCCTTCCCAGCCCTCAAATAACAAAATTGGTTTTGCCTTGCTCCCACAATATTGACTGTCTTTCCTTAAGGAAAGAAAATTTCAGAACTTAACAAAGTTTCTTATCTCTTTCAGTTCCACAGAAAAAGGTAAAAAACTTCCTAAAAATAGTGTACATTGTTAAAGGATTCAGAAAAGACATATTGTGCAAGGTATTAGGAGTCCTTCCTCTGGAAGCCATGGAAAAGGTATGTTGAATTGATTCAATGCACAAATATGTACAAAAATTATAGAAGGGCTTCCAAGCTGTTATTTGGACCAAATTCAGCCAGGTCAGTCTAGGCTAGGTTCAACAATACTCTTTGGAGATACTTTTATTAAAGTTTAGACCAAAGTATCAGAAGTTGTAGGAGATCACATTACAAATTCACCCGAGAGAGGCTGTTTGCATGATACTTCAGTTATGCATGGAATTAAACTGGAGAAAAATTCCTTTTTCAAGGCACAAATTTAGAAAATTTTGATCTTATCCCTTATCTCTGAAACCTATGAAACTGAAATGAAGTTTAAAGTTGAAATGCCCAATTAAAAAACTGGATCAGTTCAGCCAGCAAACTAGACATGACATTTTATAAAACAGTAAGAGAAGACAGGATGGGTGTGGAATAGAATGATGCTGAGCAAAACAAAGCATTTCTTCCTGAAAGATTGAAAGAACACATTTTCTGATAACTAATCTTACCTTTATAATCTTTTCAACACCAGAAGAACAGATCATGTAGGTGTGAGGGTTAAACCGCACTTGGTTTACAATTGACCGATGACCTTTCAATACCATAAAAGCACCATTGACGACCCTGCCAATGCCACCTAGGGGAAAACAAGCAGACATGGACATGAATAATTAAATCTTCATATTCCCTTCAGTCACAGGCATTTAAACTCCTATTATATTTGACAATGCGCTTCCACTTTATTTTGCAATATTTTAAGGCCTGTGTTGGCTGCAGAATTCCAATTTTATGAGCAATGCTCCTATGAGAAGCTGCAAGTTTGATGAAAAGCATCCTTCCTGCAAATTAGGACTTAGAGACTTGCTTTGATTCATCTAAACAAACAATGAAGGTTTTTGACCTAATATGACAAATACGCAAATGAGAACAACATACACAGTGAGATCACCAGTGAAACCAGAGTACCTAAGGCATGACACAGACAGCTTGTAAATCTGAAGCAGAGACAAATAAAGAGGTTGACTTTTAACAGCTATACTATTTTTCAAATTTATTTTTTAAATCAGTGATTTATTACTGTCACAGTTGACTCTAGTCTGATGAATAGGAAGGACCTGAAATAACACATCTGAACAGTGGGTTATATCATTCTTTGTCACAAGGCAGTGAATTAGCCAAAGTGGAATGCTTTTGTGCTAGTGGTAAAACTCAAAACAGAAGCCAATTAACTTTTCTGCTTGGTCATTGACTCTTACTAGGTCTATACAGCAAAGCAAGAAACTATCATATAGTATTTCTTTATATTCATAGGCTCACACAATTAAAACTACAAATCTGTTAGAAAGCACACCCGCATATCTGAATAAACAAGTGTCCATCAACATGCTATGACTAAACATTTACAGTGAAAGAAAACAAAACTTTTAAAAGCTGGGAAGTAAAAACTGACAATCACTTCAGATGAAAATCAGCTTGCTATTTACAACTTTACAGGTTGTAAGTACACCTTACAGAAAGTTAAAATAATTTAATTAGCTTCTGTGCTACTTATAGTCATCTTTACAATAAACAAACTTTATGTTCCTCTTGTTGAAAATGTTTGCTCTCTTCCTTTGACTCCAATAGGAGCTATTTCAGCTGAAACCGTTGCTGGTTTAAGCCCTGTGTTGAACAAGTTGTCATCTAAAACAGTCAGAGTTCTCCTTTTCCTAAAGAAAAACTTGCATTACCACTGAAGAGTAGCAAGATAGAAGGATCAAGGAAAAAAAATGAAAGAGAAAAACCATTCTTATATCACCTTCCATTTGTTAGGTTACATAAATGATGAAAACAACTGCAGCTAATGACCTTGTGTATAGATCCTCTCCTCTTAGAGAGTGTTCTATCCCTTTCACTCATTATAACTGCACTCTGAAGACCTCATTGATGTTTAACATGGAGTACAAACCATGATAAGGATTTAGAAATGAGGTGTCATCCAAGTCCTAAAAATCCAGAGACAGATCTTTTACTGCTCCTGGAAAGTGTTCTGCTTTGCACAATTTTTGGACTCCTGTCCATGGCACCTTGGGATAGAAAAATAAAGTTCCTGAAAAAGGGAAAAGTGATGGCAAGTAACTCCAGGGACCAAAACGCATGGCTCTTTTAAAGACAGTTTTAAAAGAGACTTCATTCTACAAACAAAGAAAACTTGACAGGGAGACTATCACCAGCTTGATAACTTCTACATGTGTTCACCGCACTGAAACTAAACTGAGACTGAGTTACCTGGAGCAGTTCTCTCATTTGGGTACATTTGCATTTTCTGTAAAGATTCAGGGATACATTCTACCTTCAGCCACTGGAGCAAGATTTCACCACTGTCAGCAAATTTGACTGAGAAGTAACTGACTGGAGAGCAAGTTCATTAAATGCCAAATTAAGCTCTTTTGATTTTCTTTTCCATTTTATGAGAAATAGAATTTTCCATTCCTCATGTCCTTTCATTCTGCTCATCCTGCTAGACACTTATGGCTGATGGCAAGTTGCCCTACTCCCACAGCATTCCTTCCAGCCAAATCAGAGCTGTCAGTCCAATTGCATCTATCAAGCCAACAGTAGATGGTTACATCAAGCCCAGTTCTCAACACAACTTGACCTAGCAGACAAATATTCCAAGAAAGAGGGCCTTGGGAATGAAGAGATAGTTCACTTAGGAAATCTTTCCAAGCCTGTAAGTGATGTCTCAAACAAGTTTTAACTATCCATGGACTGTAGCTGCCTGAAAGCTGTACAAAACAAGAAATATGCCCTACAAGTCACCAATGAAAGAGTTAGAGGGACTATGAGCAAAGAAAGAATTATAATGGAGATGAAACAAATACCACATACCACTATCTTGGGCTGCATTTCTAAGTCAGTCATTGGCCTTTTGTGGTACTGTCAGCAGTGTGAATTAACCCATGGTTATTTTCCTAGCAGAATAGTCAGAAGAATCATTTAATGCCAGAAGTGTCTTCTGGCATTAAACTTTTGAATGTTTATCAATACATTAAGAGCAATGGATGAAAAGTGCTCAGCATGACATGTCTAGAACACAGGCTGCCTAGGCTGTAGTCCGATTCATCCAGTGTCTGAAGCCCAGAAAAGCCAGCCATATCCTGGGCTGCATCAAAAGCAGTGTGACCAGTGAGTCAAGGGAGATGATTCACCTCTGCCCTTGTGAGACTCCATCTGGAATATTGCATCCAGTTCTGGGGCCTCCTGCACAAGAAATACTTGGAGGTGTTGAAGTGGGTCCAGAGGAGGGCCACAAAAATGATCAGAGTGAAGGAAAACCTTTCCTACAAGAACAGCTGAGAGAGTTGGGGTTGTTCAGCTGGGACAAAAGAAGGCTCCAGGGAGAACTTATTGCAGCCTTTCAATAAAGGGGACTTATAAGAAAGACAGACAATTTTTACCAAGGCCTGCAGTGACAGAAGAAGGGACAACAGTTTTAAGCTGAAAGAGTGTAGGGTTATATTGGATATAAGGTAGGCATTTTTTTCAAATGAGGGTGATGAGACACTGGAACAGGTTGCCCAGAGAAGTTGTGGTTGCCCCATCCCTGGAATTGTTCAAGGCCAGGTTGGATGGGGCTTCCAGCAAGCTGGTCTCATGGAAGGTGTCCCTGCCTTTGGCAGAAGGGTTGAAACTATATTTAAAGGTCCCTTCTAAACCAACTCATTCTATGATTCTATGGTTTTATAATTCTATGAAGGAACTCCAAAGCTTTCTGATTTAATATTGAAGTTCCCCGAACTCCTTTTAAGCAGCTATCAGTAAATTCAGAGGAAGCATAGTAATAGAACATACTTCCCTCCTCTTGAAATGAAGGTGAACTTCCCTACAAGGCCAAATTACATGAAATTGCCACAGGAGAAGTACAAATCTTAGCAGTCAGCTTTTACCAATGGTACAGGAGGTTTTAATAATTTAAACCAGAAAGTATTGACTCCAGCAATACTTTCATAATCTTTGTGTCAAATATAACAGACTGCCCCAGAACCTCATTTTTGGACAATCTCTTGCTTGATGCAATTTTAGTCTACCAAATCCTATGTATTTAAGCAACACATCTACATAAACTCTTAGTGCAAAGCCTTCTGCATCCTTATCTTGAAAGCAGTCCCTCTATTTTATAGTAGCCCACCACAGCTGTCATATTACATTAGTATCTGCATGGCAGAAATCTCCCTGTGTCCAGACTTGTCTGGAATCCCCCTGGTCTCTCAGCACAGGCTTAGGTGCAGCCATACAGCCTTTAGCCATCTCAGACTGTGAGTTAAGTTTGCTCATGTCTGCTGGCAAAAAAAAAAAGTGCATCTGTACATTAAGTGGAGGCTAGCCATACACTGCTCAAATTCCTGATGCTATCTTCCTTTTTTCCATGTAATAAATTCAATTTCCTTTTGCGGTCTTCCCTTGAAATGGTATTTTTATTTGTATTGTTTCAGCAGAATTGACTTCTGCTATCCTAAAACCATTCAAATTTTGCTTTTGAGGTTTGGGGTTTTTTTAGGGGAAGGGAGTGTTGTTTGCTTTTAAATTTAGTAGCATGCATGAGTCCTGCAACTCTTTTAGCACAGCAGCTTTTAAATTCTTAGCTAGCTCCCACATGTATAAGCAGTGTTCATACAGAAGCCATTAGCTTACATATCTGTTATTAATAATATACAAAAAAAAAAAATCCTAAAGTCTTCAGAGGCTGACTATGCCGATTTTAGAAGGTTTATAATTTTATAACCTCTAAGTACTGGAGGGAAGAGATGGATATCTAGCTGGTTTTGCAATACTACCCAAAAATTGCCATGCTTAAAGACAGTCCTGAGCAGTGGTTTAGTGTTCCAGCTGTGCTGGTCAATGGGTTTTTTTGGTCTGGTTTTATTTGATACTCAAAGTGAAATGTCAAGAAAATCACTCTTAATTTATACCTTGCAAATAAGTGTTCCAAAGAAGAGCAATACAAAATCTCAAAAAATCCTTTAAGTAATATGCTACTATGATATCTGACCAACTGAAAGAAATAACTTATAAAAGGCTAAATCTAATGTGTACATTTTAAAACTGATTTCCCTTACATGTTTGATAAGAATGCCTTTGCAACACAAGGCCTCTCTACAGGCTCCTGTACAGAGGAAGGAATAATACAATGTTTTGAAGTAGCTGATGGCTACTAAGTTGCCAAAGTGATTTCTTCTTGGTTTGCTTTATTAATTTATGTTTTAAATGTCAGGCTAATGAACTACTTCTTACTTATGTGGTTCTGTAAATACTTATGTGAATGAGTTGACATTTGACATATTGCAAACATGCTGAATGGTACATCCCAATACATTTTAAAAACTCTAGTAAATTGTAACAAAGGAGAGTGAGAGATTTAGACACCAATCTGACTTCCCCTGCATGAGTTCTACAACAAGAAGCAATGTTTAGAAAAACCCAGAATGAATTATTTGAAGGGTAAAGAAAAAGTGAAAGTGATAGATTACTAAGGAAAGTGCTCTAGTGCAGAAATCCTGTAAGAATGCAGAACAGTCTCCAAACTAATGGAAGCTGCATTGTTCCAAACATTAAAAAAAACTGTCAAAATGCCAGAGAACTTGTTGGGATAAGGAACTATCCTCCACTGGCTCTGTAAAAGAGGAATTAAATGACCTCATTAAGAAGTCTTTTCTATCTAGGACACTGGAAAAGAAATCCCACTGTTTGTTCATATAAGGTAGAAAGACGTTCCACAGACTAAAGCATAACTTCATACAAGCCTTGTGAATTACTCAAAGTGCTGAAAATGCCTGAGAAGAACCAGATATTCGCAGCTGCTGCCAGTGTGCCATAGCATACCATTCCACTGCAGTACTTGGCACTACAGTAGTAGTTCATTTAAAATTAATTTAGTTTTCATTAATAATAATCCAGGGCACATTTAGACCCTAGGCCACTACTTGCATTTGAATCCTATGAGATCATGATGTGCTAACAAAGAGAGATACCATAGTTTGGAAAGCAAATGCACAGCACAATACAAGCAAATATGCATAGCATACAGGGCCTCTGCCTTCGGTGCAGCAGATTATGTTTAGACACCTTAGAAGTCTCCCTCTGGTCACTCACACACCTGTATTTGTTTCGTACAGTGGATGCCAGTAGATGGCTTTGCTCCTCAGAGACCCATCTGCAGAGAAGCTCGATTTAAACACCAGCACTTTTGCCCTGAGAGCACAGGGTCCTGCAGCATACCTTCCTCTGGGATCAGGAATCTGACTCCAGCTCTGGCAGCAGCCAGACTTACTAAAGGTTTCTCAGCAGCACAAGCAAAACTGACTTTGGTCAGATGAAATACGGGGTAAGAACGGGAAGCAGTGGGCAAGATCCCTTCTCCTAGCATGGTAAAAGGAGACATCAGAAGTACCAAGTGTCCCCTCACAAGAAAGCAGCTCCAACTCCATTTGCAGACTGCTTCCTTTGACACCTTGAATACCCCCTCCAGCTTCCAGGTGAGGAGAAAGGATCAGCACGGCCTTGCAGAGCTTGAGTGAAAGCACAGGCAGCTGCTAGCAGCCTCTGCCTCAGACAACGTGCTCTTCCAGGCAATCAACTCCTTTGCCTGGCCTATGCCTAGAACCAGCCCCATAGTGGTGTTACACCTCTGTGGAGGCTCCAAAAGCCAAAGAGAAAAGTAATATTTAAACATTTAAAGACTATGCAGAAAGCTGTAGTGGTAGTGGTTATTTTTGGATGTATATTTTCTCCATTCTTTTGTTGCTTCTAAATATCTGCCATACACCTTATCTATACCAACCCTCCCACTGTCGTTATCACCAGTATAGCTGAATAACAATATGAAAGCTAAGACAAAGTTACTACAGAAATAAACATTGGCACACCCTTTCCAGTCTGTTCCCCCTCCTGGTCTGAGAGACACTGCTTTTTCAGTGTGCTTAATTGCATAGGTTGCAACAGGTTTCACAATGTTTTTGGAACCATGCAAATTACCACCAACAACTATGCTTTCTGAATGTAACAGATATAAAGTAAGTGAAATTATCTCACAACCAATAGCTGTTTGCTTGGAGGTTTTTGTTTGCATTTCTGTGGTTGGGTTTGGGTTTTTTTAATGGAAGTGTGAAAACTGCTTGGCTGTGCATTTCTTTTGCACTGGTAGCTGCAAACATTACAATATAATAAAGAGAAAGGACTTTTGGTACAAATAGATGGCCAGTTGCTACGGTCTAAAGCTTCTCCAGTCTCTCCCAGTGCTCAGTGTTATCTTCAGCTTTCTGTTAATGAATTAGATATTAAACATACTAAGGCTGGTGAGAGAAGCACTCATGGATGCTGAATCTTCTTTCACTTGTCTACAGCACTACAAAGCACCCAACACTGCCTTGTTTTCTGATAGATGCCATTTGGCCGGTACATTCCACAGGTCTGTGGTATTATTACAATCCACATGACACAGAAACCAGTCCCAATTCCACTGGGAACACAGGAACCTTTTCTACAATGCCCCACCACTTACTCACTGTGTAAATCAAACAACTGTTCCATAGCACACTATGGTCAACCTGAAGAAAGAGACAAACTACTCCTAAAAGTAAAACAGTTCAGATCCCAAGACTGCACCTCAGAAAGATCATTTAAAAAAAAAATACACAAACCTTCCAGAGCATGCTCCCCACTGGGTGAGATGGCTTCCCCCTGCCTCAACCAAGTAGTATGCATATATGCATACGTACCCATGTATAAAATATCTCAAAAATAGCTAAAGACATTAGGAAACACTTAATAATTTTTTATTCATCTTCATTTATCAGCCCAGAACTTTGAGAACTTAAACTACAAGTTATCTCCAATGAGATAGCCCTGATCATGTATTGTGAAAAGATCTGTTCCTGAATTCTTCAAGTCTGAAGAAGTGTTGGCATTTACAAAGACTAAGGAAGAGGAAAAAAAAAGAAGAAAAATTGCATCAGTTCTTCTGAAAATTTGTGCAATTAGTTTAGTAACTGGACCACAATAACCGGCCCTTTCTTGCTTGCAGTTACAGTCAAAGGCAGAAACAAAAGAAGTTTTGAAATGCAGTTTGCTGTTCTGATTTAGTAAAGTTTTCCAGAACCTGGTGACAACCTGCTCACATGAACTGAAGGATCCTCAGCTGTCTTCTCAGTCACAAATAAATACCATCTCCCTCACACAGCAGCTTTGAGCAATACTCAAAAACAAGAGTTGCATAGATGATTGAGAGTAGCGACCAAGGAATGTACATTTCATTTTGAAAACTTTTGAGTTCTACTAAACCCTCTATTACTCCACAAGACATGTCAGGTTCTGTCTTGAACAGGGGCTCTTCATTAGATAACAGAACATGTTTATTGGTGTTAGGTTTAATAATGTCTTAAGTGCTTATATGTTAATAGGCTTGCTGGACAAGTCATGTAGGACTGATGTCTCTTCTCACTTCCAGCTTACCTTGGAGTCAAGTAAAAGCTGTGGAAACTCAGGACTGCTTTTCTTCTGCCAGACTTATGTATTAACTTTGCTAGAAGCTGCCTCTGAAGAAAACTGTGGTACTTTCATGGATTACTTTAAAGAAAAAACTGGCTAACAAACTCATGAAACATTTGGCAATTACTTCTAAAGCACAGTGGAAAGCTAGATAGTACTTGGATGGAGATGAAAGTGGAAAAATGAGCAAACCATTCCATCTTTAAGAAACCACAAAAGGTGGTAAAAAAGCAATCAACCTTCTGGCATAGGAAATCCCAGCCTATTCAGAATAATCTAAGACTATAGAGGGAGACAGTCAGTAAAACTCTTCAACAGAATAGCTTCCTAAGCAATTTAGGAAATACATTTTTTCACATACCTCCCTGCCCCAAAGGGGGAAAAAATCCTGCCTAATTATTGGACCAAACAAAACTGCTTGCAGTTTCCAGCTGATTATGGGAATTATTTAAGGCAACCTACTGGAAGGACACTTCTAAGCTATGACTATCTGAAAAGGAAAACAACAGAATTTGTTCTATTCTTCTGGCAAAATACCAATACAAGCAACCACATTTCTCCAACTTGAAATATGTCTGCAACTGTCTGATTGGTGTGTTCCTTCACACTTTTCTTCATCTTTTGTTCACTAATGTTGCTAACCATTGGATAACCAGTACTTGATGCACCTATGCTTAAACAAAATAATTTCAGAGCTGTTGTTAAGGATGCAGCTGTTTAAAAAGATATAAACTTGCAAAAAAATTCCCTATTTTCAAATAACTGATACAATTTAAGGGAGTTGTATCATAAATATTTATAGCAACACAATGTCTGAGTTCAACCGGAAGGCAGAAATCAGTTAGAGATATTTTTATTTAAAATACCAACCAACGGTACAGGACATTACATCATCCTGTCTAGTTTGCACACTATTTTAAGTGTAAGACCACATTCCACTCTCTCAGATCACAAATCCAAAGGCACTCTTATTTTAGCTAGAACATAAGAACAAGGAGTTTTCCACTGAAGCAAAAGTTTTCCAAAGTCTCTACACCCCTATGGCAAGACTATTTCTCCAAGAAGGAAGCACATCAACATCTCTCTCTGACAATTATTCTGAACAGCAGGATGAGATTTAAGAAAGGACATTTCATCACATTCAAAATGGGCACAACCCTTCAAGAAGAGCTGAATGAAGAAAAGCTTCAATAAGCCTATCATAGATGATCTGGATGCCCAATTAGTTATTTGCCACAGAAGTGGCCCTTTAGGTATAATAAAATAAAGCTTGTGAGTTTTGCTAAAATATTTCAAAAAGAGAACTGCTAAAGTTACAAGACATTAAGACATACACATTCCTACTCCTGGATCTTCTGATTCATTAAGCAACCACTGAGGGCAATCGATATTAAGTAATTAATTTTGTAACTGAAATGTTGCAAGTGTACTGACACCCTTCCTGAAGTTACAAGAACCAGAGACAAGAAACTTGACCAAAACAGATATGACATTGTTTTGTGGTAAATCACAAATTAAATTGTAAATTTGTTTGATCAAAATGTATCGCCTATTTGTAAAATAGCAACTATTTTTGCAAGTATATATCTTTTTTACAGAGGGGCATCCTTAGCAACTACTCTGAAGTAGATCATTTTGCTTAATAATTATTTTGCATACAGGTGGAACAAGTAGTAGCTATCACTCCTTGTGCAGAAGTCCCAGATAAAAAGTTTGTCACATGCAGCCGTCTGGGAAAAAAGTTTTCAAAAGCATCACAGCCATATAAACACAAAATCTCAAATCCAGATTTTACAAAGGAAGTCAGGACAGAATGGTGACACATGCAGAAAATGTAATTCTACAGTCACAAATAAATAAGTAATTTTAATGTATGTAATCTCTGTTTTAACTAAGCGGAAAAATCCATAAACTAGTGTCAAATGTAAAAGAAAATCAGACAAACAAAAAGAAAAGCAGGGTGATATCTCTCTAAACTCTATGCAAAGATAGAAGGCCAAGCTACTGGTATTTAGCAGGACCATCTTCAGGACTTGTGGACTGCAACATGAAATGTTGGTTAACTAAGCAAAAACCCCAAGATTAGAATGTCATTTTCCTCAAAACCCTGCCATTAACCAAAGGCTATTCATCCTCTCAGCTGTGGATTATACAGCTGTTATTAACAGCCTTTGAAAATGAAACAAAATGTTTTCATTTTACCTCTAACACAGCTTGTAATTTTCTCTCACTATTGCTAAAGCATCTGAGACCACAGGGTAGCCCTCAGTTGTACTTAATATCACTAAAATGTACAGTTTAAAGAGCCAGAGCCACTAAAAATGAAAGCGCTAGTGCAGTTTTGAAAGTTTTGACTCTTTCAATTAAAATTTAACACCCTTCCAGAAGTGCAGTGATTTGTTTCAACACAAGAGAGATGCTGACATAGTAAGGCTTAGAGAGTCATATTGCCAAACCCTACACCCTACTAGACCACATCAAATTAGACACTGACCAACAGCGGCATTCACAATATGACTGTTGCATTGCCCCCACACTGCTGCTTTTCTTTAACATCCCTCTCCTGTACTTTCGTATGGAGCTGTGCTAATTGCTGTTTGCTTACCATGTCTGCCCCAGCATGGGAATGGGTCAGAAATGAGTCAAAAGTGGCCATTTCCACCAGCTGATAGTGCTCCTCGGCCCAGAAAGTAAAAAAGGGTAACTCCTCTGCATTGGAAATCAGTGGGAGGATTTTGGTGTGAGAGGAATGAGAGGGGAAAAGAGGTCAATGCACTGGAGCTGTAGGGAGCACCCTGTGAACCCAGTACTATTTTATGCTGCAAGCTTTATTATGGAAGGAATGATCATTACATGAGAAGGGAAAAAAAATAGAAAATCATTATGATAAAACATTCGAATGGCATTGACCACTGTTATCCAGACACTGGATCAGGCATTTGTAAACTCTCCCTATCCAGTTTTCCTCAGAGTTGCTCTAGATTCACAGTGTGAGTGAGAACAGCAATTTTTTTGAAATACCAATCTAGTATTTGTCAGACACCTGCCCCCCACTCTTCCTTCCCCATCTAAAACAACAACACTTACCTGCTTCTGGATCTGGAGGAATCCTCCACATATACAAATTGAAGTCATCAGAGCCCGAAAGGATGTACTGTTAAGAATAAAAATAAAAACAGTTTATGACAAAGTATCACCTGAATTATGCTATTTTACTATTGATCTAGTTCCTCCAAACCAAAAAATGAGAAAAAAGGATAATTTGCATCATTCTTTGCACCTCACTGATCAATTTACATTTAAGCGGAGATGAAGTACCAGCACAAAAGTGTTGCATGCATAAATGGACCAAAATTGAAAAGTATACTTCATATATCTAATGCCTAGTGCCCAAAGTGTATGTTTGCTTTGCTAAATAAAGCTATGAATTTTGGTTGGCTTTAATATAAGCATGTCTAGATCCCACTCTCTATTTTGCTGCCTGCAACTCTGGTCTTTTTTTGATGTTGAAGCCTTTCATCATTTTTTCTCATCTCTTGAACTACCAAGGAAAACTCCATCAAACACATACCTAAGAAGAGAGCTGCCATGTCCATTACACACAAGCATGTCCATTTACTCATCAAGGCAGACATGTTTACCAAGACCATCAAAAGTCAGTCACTGAGAATAATCTTGAACACCAAACAAAACCAAAGCTAAACATTCACTGTCAGCAAGTCTCAAGTGCTTTAAACCCTCCCCCACATTTATCGCACTCTTCATTATTTTCCTGGTCATAGTTACTTTGAAGAGATGGAAGGCTGCCCTTTTTCAGCAGTGCAGAAATGATAAACAAACTCTTTATTGTGCAGAACTTCAGGCAATATGCAATTTAAAGTACCTTAATATACTACAAGCAGGCACTGGAATGACAGGTGACATTTGACATGGCATAAAGTTTACGCCTCAGTTCCAAGAGGCCACAAACTGTGCCTTGCCTCCAAACACTTATTCTCCAATAAATGACAGGGAGTACAGTTTATTTCTCTCCCAAATCAGAGATTAAATGACACGTAGTGGAACCAATGGCAGATTCCAATTCCAGTTATACTGGTGTAGACAATGTAAATCTCTATCCCTCCACTGATGTTAGGCTGCAGTTTAATCAATACAGTCAAGAAGCTGGGTTTTTCATTTTATTATTATTATTAGGTTAGGGGAGAGGGAGAAAAAGAAAGAAATTGACCCAGTTTGTCCCTTTTCTAACCTTTGATGAGAGACAAATTCTGTTTCGCTTGGCTCAAATATAACTGGTTTCTGCCTTTCATTCTCCAGGGAATCATAAAATCATCAGGCAAAGTAACACAGTGAGGAGACAAGTTGTGGAATAACACAGGACTGAGCAGCAAATAAACAAAAAAATATACACGATCACAGCAAAAATGGCTATCAATTTGCATATATTCTGTTTGCAATGCTAATTACATTAGTGCAGTGTGTGGATGTTTCCTGTCACGAAAACGCAATAACAAACCACTAAAATCCCTTCTCTGGTTTCCTGCTGTGATAATCCAACCATTCTTTTTTCCCTCATTTTTAAGAATGCAGGATGTGAGTAAGCACTTATGAATGCAATTCTGCTCATTTTCTGACAGGTAAGAAGCACTGATGAAACAAAAGCTCCTTTAAAAGCTTGTGCACACTAGTTCAGCATCACTCATAAACCCATACTTTCCAAGCCAGAAAGTTATTTCTACAAGCCAACATGTTAAAGCACTTGGGCAATTTACCTTCCAAACTGACCTGACGGTGCCAGGAATATGTGCTTCCCCTTTCATTTGACTGCTCATAAATGTTAGCCCACAGCAGGCTGAACCACTGTGCCAAAACGCCAGGGATTAGGGCTTATGTAGGAAACATCCTAGCAATTAGAAAGAAAGCACCTCTAACATGTTTTGTTAAAGAAATGCTACGTGGAAAAACGTCTCCTTTATATAGAGATGTTGCCAATTGTTACTATTTATTACCGAATTGTGTTGTTGAAGCAGCAACTAGTTTGCCAAGGACACATGACTAAAAACAGACTTGTAACTAAAATGCCTAGAAAGCTCAGTATCTTGAATTTATGATCATGCTTTTTTTTTTCTTTTTCACATATCATAAACCAACAATGACATGGCCCCAAAGTGACAGATTTCAGCTATCCTGCATGAGGCACACAAGACAGAAAAAATATGTTATGTACATGCCAGGAGTGGATTGTCTGTAAGACTCTTCAAACCTGCTTCCAAAATTATTTGCAGAGAAACAGTCTTGTGTATCCTGTAAGACTCAGTGGTCAATTGTGCAGGAATTGTCACTGCCCACAGAGTAATACACTACCTGCAAAGACCATTGACCCCACTATACTCTGTCTTGCTTTGGAGATAGCAAAATTTAGAGTGCCCTTGCAGTGATGTGTAATAACAGCAACTTGATGCACTGTCAAGAGTGTAAACAGGAGGTCAAGTCAAGTGATTATTCCCCTTATCTGGCATTTTTGAAGCCACACCTGTGGTATTGTGTCTGATTTGGGTCCCCCAACATAAGAGTAACACTAAAAAATTGGACAGAGAGTGGACAAGAGGGCTGCTGCAGCTGAAGGCCCATGACCTGCAGGGAAAACCTAAGGGAATTGGTCTTGTTTAGCCAGAAGAAGAGAAAGGGAAGGGACAGGGTGGACCTCAACAGTTTCCTACTCTTCAAAGGAATACTAAGGAGGCAGAGACGGACTCTTCTCAGAAGGCATGCAGTGGATACCCAGGAAGCAACAGTCACAAGTCACAGCAAGGGAAATTCCAGCTGAGCACAAAGGAACAGCATGTTCAGGAGCATAACAAACACTGCAACTCAGCCTCAGAAAGATGGTGGAATCTCCAGTCTTGCAAATCCAAAATTTACTTGACCAATTCCCTGAGCAATCTGATCCGACTTTGAAGATGCTCTGCTCTGAGAAGCAACTTAAGTCAGGAGATCTCCAGAGCTGTCTTCTGACTGATTTTTTTTCAAAGATTGCCAAAATAAAAAGGGAAATAATTGTCTTGGTGGGTTGGGATTGGGCTTTGGGTTACAGAGGGGAGAGGAAAGAGTAGGGGAGAAGTGAACAGTGTCAGGAAAATGCTCACCTGAAACCTTTACACTCCATCAGACATCACAACTTCATGAAAACACTAATGGGAAGACAGGCCACAGAGACAGGATCTGCATTTCAGCACATGGACTTGCATAAATTAAAGTGATCACAATTTGGAGAATTTAAAGGAAGAAATTGACAAACTACCTTAAAATGGTTCACAGAATCATAGAATGGCTGAGGCTGGAAGGGACCTTTGGAGATCATCTCGTCCAATCCACCTGCTTGAGCAGGGCAACCTAGGAGCTGACTTCCCAGGACCGTGTCCAGATGGCTCTACAGTATCTCCAGTGAGAGTGATACTCAATCCAATCCTACCTACTTAAAAGGACCATGAAGTCCTTCACTTCATTATCATTTTCAAGCCTAATGACATTTGCACCGATCAAACACACCAAAGTATTCTGGAGTGAATTAAGAGAAAATAAGTAGGAATGAATTAAACATCTGCAATGCAATTATGTCCAGCCACAGAACAAGCTCAGCTTGGGATCTGAGCTGAAAAAGTACTTATGGCTTTAATCTTGACACAAGACAGCCGTTAGTAAATGCCAAAAGCATTAACTGATAAAGTCATGTACACAAGTTTGATGTTGTAAGCAATGGGCTGTGAGTAATGAACTTTTAATATAAAATTAAATTTTATTTTGATGGTTAGGTCTGCCAATAATCACCAGAAACGGAACATATTCCACACAATATCCAAGTATTTTGTATCTCTGCCATTACAATGTCACCACTGTAGCAGCTAGCACTGTTTTCCGCTCTCTTTCCTTGTAAGGATACCTTTGAGGTACATGTTTTCCTGCTGTTCTCATAATGTAGAACAGAATCCCCAGATGCACTCCTTTTGTCTTTTTCTGTAAGACTAGGTGATATGGGTCTGACAGGGAGAAAGCAGCATTTCTGGTCAAGACCAAGAGACTGCCAGAAGAACAATCTCATGACTGCAGCCATTGCAAGAACACTGTGCCACATGAAGCTTCAAGCGCGGACACCCAAACTGCCAAAGTCAGAAACACATCTGATGTCACTTGCATGATATTTGGGAAAAAACCCTCAATTCCATTTAGTACTCTCTGTGCAAGACAATCAGAACCTAAGGCCTCCAGAGAGCACAGCTGGACTGATGTTACTAGGACATTTGCAGGAACATCTGTGAAAATTTTTCTTTGATGTATTCATTACCAATATAACAATAAGCCAATAGTTCTCCGCTCTAGTTCACAGTTGTAGAAAAAGGATTAAGAAAACAAAAAAGTCAGTCTCTACTAGTAGAAAAGTTAAAGAAATAATTACTGTTAAGTTCACCAGCCTAGTTAATAAGGCTCAAATCCTGAGAGAATGGAGTAGACTTTTTAAAAGGAAGGAACAGAAAGGGAAAAAAATAAAACGGCTTGGGGAAGGGTAGATGAAAGAACTTCATCCTGTACATGGTTAGACTCCACTTTAATTGTGAACAAGGAGTTTTGGTCCTGAGGGGATGCTGGAAACGTAATTCCTAGCAGAGTACCTTCTGTTCACTCCCTTTAAGAACAAAAGCCCAGATAATCAAATCACAGAGGCAGGCCAGGGAGAGGCAAAAACATGTGCATTCACAGAGACAATTAAATAGCTCAGACATCAAGCACTGTCTTCCTTCCACCCTCCCCCCCCCACCCCCAAGACAAATTCAAGCTGAACATAACCTCAAGAACCACTGCAGTGCTGAATTAGGAATCAGACCAGACCCTGCATGAGGAGCTCAGATGTCTGAGGGGGGCAGACCAATATTAAATCCACTTGTTCCACTGTCTGCCTTTTTGCTGCTATATCTGACCAGGACTTCAGAAATCAACATTTACAATATTCACGTGAACACAAGATTAGACAGAAAAAACACTTGCTGTTAATACTGGAGGTTTTTTAGATGGGCAGAGTCAGCTTCTATGCCTAGCTGTTAGCAACAATGACAGGAAAAGGCTTCCAGATGACTGAGCTGCTGATTCAGAAGTTTGCCTTAGAAGGAAGAAAATTCTCAGGCGTGGTCAGAGTCTGCTCCTGGGAGAAAACACTAATTCAGCCTGAGTTTCAAGTACACATAAAATGCTTAAAATGAACCACCACCAGGAATCTGAAAGAATTACATTGGACTAGCACTCCCCACTCATTCCACTGTAACTCTTCTCATTTTCTCTCTCCCCGAGGAAATTACAGCAGTTGATATAAATAAATGAAGATCTAATCTGCTGCTATAGTCTAGTAACAGTAGCATTAGCATTGCATTTTTCAGAGTACTGCTACTCTAGGGAATTTATTTTTTGTTCATAGCACTGCCAGTTTGAAAGCTTTCAAAATCCCACAAGCTACATTTCCTCAGGTGCTACTGAATATGGATTATTTCAATAAAATTTTATCTAAATCGCACCTTCGTTTAGTTTCCGATATCCACGTTTCCTGTTCCCATAAAATGTCCTACTGCTTATGACCTATATCAGAGCGATTTTTGAGCTTTTGGCCCTAGATAAGGGACTAGCAGACATGGATCATGTTTCCAAAAGTATCAGCATGTCTCCTGAAAGGCCCTACTAATGTAGAGGAGAACAAGAAGAACGTAGGAGACTTTGTCTTAAATGTGCAAATCAAAATGCACCATCACCATATAATTATAAATGCATGCACAAGCAACAGATAAAGGCACAGAAATGATAACCATTTTAAAAGTGAGTATTGCTAAGTTACTAGCAGGAAAATGCTTGTCAGACTCCAATTTCATGCTGCTTTTACAGCTTTGAAAGAGACTAAACTTCTTAAATCTCAATTCCCACTCACTTGGGCATGTCTGCCCTTTCTTCAGAGGAGCCAATGAAACTTAGGGCAGAAAGGATCAGAGTAGACAGAATTTTTCTCAGGGTTTTATTGAGCTGTCCCTTAGCTTCTTCAAGCAATGCAAAACCCTCATCCTGGGGAAGAAGCACAGAGGCATCCAAATTTCAAACAGTTAGGCTGGTGCTTTGCATATCTCCTTTAAGAGACAGGCTGTACAGGCCCTCTATTTTACCTGTAACATAACATAATTCATAGGTGGGGTGTAGACTTTTGGTTCTTTTTCTATGACAACAGATAAAGAATCTGGTTTGGGGCAGTCTGCTAGGCTCAAGTCTTAATTCCTCTTGAGATTTGCACATCACTTCTGTGGTGGAATATGCACTGATAGGCATTGAGGAAACCATAGCCTGATATGAAGCATCACTGAAGTCTGAAAAATCTTGTTTGTCCAAAAGAGATTGGAATTCACAGCAGTTAGCTATGAAGAAGGAATCCCTTTACATGAAGAATATAAAAACTGTGTTTTTATCCAGGGGTGAAAGGTTTCCTAAGTAAACAGGGCTTATGCCATTTTGTTCATTGTGACAGCTCTCTGTCTCGAAGAACTTTTAAGTCTAATGGCAAATTTCAAATTTCGTACAGGACCTGAAGGTTCCAGAATTATGGACTGTCCAGAAATACTCTTTTACAAAAGGGTAGCTGTCACACAGATGAGAGAGAGATACTGTGTAAGTAGCCACTGAAAACAAAGCAGTACCATAGACACATTCTATTAACTAAACATCAGGAAACCCAAAAGCTAAGTCATCCTTGAACCCAACGAAATCCCAATGATATCATGACAATCTGCTTCTCATGGAACTACTTCAAGGGTATATATATTTGCAAGCTATAGCAAAAAGAGGCAAAAAGTAAGAAAGCACCCCTCATACACACATGTATATTTGTGTGTGATTGTGTATGTGTGTATATATATATCTGTATGTATATAAAAACCACAACCATGAACACCAGTCTTGTTATATGTTACATGGTTTGTATGAGAATTACTTGACAGAACACAACCAAAGATTTTTATAGCTGCTTCTAGACCTTTTGTGGTGCCAAGACTGCTCTACACACTTTGCTTATAAACAAAACCTTCCCCTGCTATTTTTCAATTTTTAAAAATGACTGATAATTTACAATTTGATCATAATTTCATGTAGTCTGCATTTCCTCCAGGTAGAAAACCCACAGATTTGCTTTCAGTTCATCTTTCTATTGTTAGAGTATCTACTAACCAGATGGGAAACAAAGTAGGGACACAACTATGGAGGAGGAAAAGAATTTTTCCTATTTCAAAAGCATCAAGAAACAAACAAGCAAGGAAACAACAAGGCAAAACAAGTAAGGACAACAGTCAATTAGTCAAATATTTCCATTTCTTTGCAATTCCTGATCTGTCGAGCTGGTACCTTTATGCTGATGAATCTAGGTGTTGATGAATCTAGGTTTTTAGTATAGAAATCCCACTGAGTACAGCTTGAAAGACTGCTGTAATGATCACCAGCTGACTTCTGCAGCAGGTATGTTCCCACCCACGTGCCTTGTGCTAACATTGGAACCCCTAACAACAGTGGTCTGATTCAGTAGCTACAGCAGTAAAACCTCACACAAACTGTCATGAGCCATTCAATATAGTATTGCCATTTATGTATTTCAACCAGATTCTGTAGGGTCAGATGGGTGCCAGCACAGCCCGAGGGAAGTGCAGGATGTCCCCTCAAGGGCATACTGTCTTGTCAGTACCTCGAACTGCAGCCCCAGAGTGGCTGCCTCCTGGTAGCAGCTCTCGCTGTCACCAACTAGAGAGGTTCTTCTCTCCAAGGCAGAGAGAAGGTCACCTGTGCAAGCTACTAACCTCTTATTCCTGTCTTTCCAAGAAAAAACCTGAAGTAAGAGGAGACATAACTGAGGAAGCTCTCTCTGAGATGTATTCTGGAAAACTTATGGCTAAGAAAAGAATTTCCCTACAAGGTATCTACACAACCTTTTATCTTCTACTTTATAATAAATTCTGGGGTTTTTTTCCAATATTTAACAAATTCAAAGAGGGCTCATAACACTGAAAACAGACATCTTTTTTCACACTAACCAGGACAGCCTGTACTCTTTACATACTACCCTGTATTCTTTGAGACTCTTTCAAGAGGCTGAAACTGGCACCAAAAAGAGCTTAAAAGTTTTCCATCTCAGCCTGAGAATCAAACAGGTGAGTCCAAAAGGCTTTTTAACAACAGAAGCTTTGTTCCTCAGAAAGAAGCATGCCTATCTCATGAACTGGAAAAAGTAAAGCTGTGACACAGCAGACTGGAGAAATACAAATTGCTTCTAGTACATAAAATTCAAAGCCAAAAATTTGTATTCCCACTCTCTAAATCCCTGATCTTATATGCAGCCAACTCTGTGTGGGGCAGTTTCAAATGCTTACAGAAGCATCATTGGGAACAATCCATGAACATTTTTATGGCTGCCTTTTTGCAGTGCAGAAAGGCCATAATAGGAATTTTATTAATGAATGAAAGCAACTTAGAAATCCTTACTGAGGATTTCTGTGGCAGGGAAAATATTTTTATTACATTACAAAGAAATCAACAAGTTTATCTCAGCATATGAGAGGTGCTACTAAACTACAGATCTCCCATGCTGTACTATGAGGAACACAAAGCCTGAAAAATTCAAAGTCTCCTGAGACTGAGTTCCACCCCACCAGAATTTAGTTTCAGTATGGGTCCTTTTGGGCTTATGTATTGCTGTGTAGATGTCTAAAAACCTCCCTCAAAGGCTCATAGGAATGCAGAAGAGACGGGAGACAGGAAATGGGGCTGGCAGGATGCACCAGGAATGGGGGAAGAGGCAATCAGAACAAGAAGGGTTAAAGAAAACTCTTTGATTCTGAAGAGACATTTTCAGTATGACCCTCTCAATGTCAATTACCAATAACAGTGGGGAAAAAAAGAATAAACAATTTCCCAGCTAGATAAATCTTATGTGTGAACTTTATATGTATGTATTATGCATCTAGCTGGAATTTAAACTGCTATTTAGATAAAGCAAAAAACAAAATACAGTCTCATCAGTGATTCTTGGAAGAAACCAAATTTAAGACAGCGTAAGACATCAATTTTCTTTTTATCCAAGCACAGCAACATATTTGCACACTGAAGGCTTTTCATATATTAAGAAATGCTGACTGCAGTAAGCTACTATTCATTAGGAAGTCTTCTGTGAACAGGAAACTTACAATATATTCTCTAAAAGAATAATTCCCTTTCTTCTTCTTAGTTCTTAAACCTAGATATTGATAAGCACTACTTCCCATGATAAATGACCTTCAAATTAGATGACACAAAGAACACCACTGAAGAAAAGTTCTCTTTCTTTACAAAAGCAATACGCAACCATACAAGACCTCTGGCACCTATACAGCTAACCCTGTTTTTGGAAGAGTTACATTCATGTAATAATTCTGTCCTGCGAAAAGCTGGCTTCTCCCTAACCAGGGCTATTTAGAAGACAGATTTCAACATAATGAGGGCTGTAACTTTATAGGGAGTTGGAGCAGCCTTGCAGTACCATGAGCAGTGCATTCCTGAAACTCTCCTATACCAGTGTAATGTCAACAGAAAAGGCTGAGTGGTGATGTAATGTCTGAGGGCATGCCAGAGTCAAGACACTTTTTGTTTGATTCACAGGGTACAAGTTATTTCTCCCCACCCCTGCTTTTTTTAAACAGGCAATACGCAGTTGATTTTACAACCACAAGCATTACAGAGCCTCACATTATCTGCACAGGGAAAAAACAAGAATGAACCGATAGCATTCATCATTGTGACACAGGCAACAATTCTTGAGCAAGAAAACCTTTTGGACTATTTCAGTTTGGAGGGTGGTTGTGTTTCGTGGTTTCTTTCTGGGCCTTTTTTTTGCTGTTGCACATCACTATAGCCTCTGAGGCTCCTACACTTAAAAACACATTTGGGTACCTGAAGTCCTGCAATACTTTCTGTATCCTCAGATACAAGAAGATATTTTCTATACCAGTCTAGCAACTAAAAAGCCTTAGTATTTAATCAACATATCCCAAATTCTAATGCTGAAAAGAATAGAAACTCACTCAGCACTGTGACATGACTAGATAGTCCCACACATTTAATATTTGTATGTACTCAAACACTTGTGCATACTAAAGTCAGTGGGACTTGGGTGTATAAATAAACCGTTTTTAAAATTCTAGACCTGGATGTCCAGACGGATGGATAAATTACATCCTCACACAAATCTCTACAGCCAACAAAGGCAGTGGGAAGCTGAGAGTCATGCTTGATCCATCCAGCCCACCTTACCCTTCCTCTCTTTCACAGCTGTGTGACTCAAGTGAGCTCCTGGATAATGCAAACGCATTTTGAACCCATTTACAAAGCAACATCAGAGCTCTTCTTCAAAGAATAGAAAAATTGGTGTCATGTGAATTAGGTCATTACACCAATGACAAGGACAAAAGAAAGAGTTCTGAGAGGAGCAAATGAAGGTAGTTATAAATGGGTGCAAATAAAACATCAGCTAAACAATGCCTCTAAAACTTTGGTAGTTGCAAGAAACAAGAAAAGCATGACTGTGGCATTTCTAGAAAAAACGGTCACATACATACACATATACACGCACACACACATACATACACATATATATCTGTGTGTGTATGCGTACTGCTCATTGACTTTGAAATCAGGCTCATAAGGACTAGGACAATAATGCTTTTGGAGGAAAATAATAGTTTGCAAGGCCACAAAGAGAAACAAAGCTGTTCATCCTCTAAGATCCCTGTCACTTAGCTTGTGCTGCAACCCACAATACCTGCAACAACTCAAAACCATATAAGCATTTCAGAATGTGTTGTTAAACTTAAAAAAACCCCAAAAAGTCATAGCAGTTAACAAGTGAGTCTATCTGCATTTTGTACCTTAAAGCATTAATGATATATCATTCTTTGCTAAGAGATTTCAATCTACTTGTATCACAGATGCTCCAGTAAAAGGAGGTGGTATACAGATCACTGCACACCTGCTGGTAGCAGGCTTCCCTCTAGAGTGACACATCAGGAGTTCTGGCTCCAAGTCCTTTTGAGTACCTATCACAATCTGTGAGCACTAAAAAAACAATACTAAGAAAATATTAGTATAAAGTCTAATCCCCATCAACAGACAAACCAATCAAACTGTTCCGCAACTGGTAGTCTGTGTTTTGTTTCTGCAAAGAAATTTCATCAATTTAACACACATACCTTGTCAAAGTAAGAGTAACACTTCTGATCATTTTGAGAACTTAAGCATTTGGCTTCTTAAGATATAAGAGCAATCTCCAAGAGGATTCTTAAGTTGTTTGCTTACAGTTCAGAATCTCCGCATTTCTGCCATACCAGAATCCAACTGTTCCATATGGAACAGGGTGTTATTTACCTTTACCGTAGATTTTCACTACCATTTTAAAACAAATTTCCAAAGGCAACCCAAAACTAATAGTTATAGGGTTCTAAACTCTGATGGCCATAACGTACAAGAAAACTTCTTGTGAGCAAACCATTTTCTATGTACAAACTTCAGAGAAAGATTAGCAAAGGCTATAGTTCTGTGAGGAGCTGTCTCACAGAGCTGAAAGGCCATCTCTCCATCTCTCATCCATCTTCTGATCCCTGTGTCACATCCAAATGCTTGTCAGAGCTCTCTGAGTGTCAGTACAAGTCATTAACCCAGGAAAAGAAGTAAATGCTGCTGCCAAGTTAGGAAGTGGTATGAGTGAAAGGTCTTACATCACCTCTGCTGGACAAGAAAGGCCTCTCCCTTTCAGCAGTTCACTTTTCTCCCAATGCAATTGCATTCTAAGCACTGATGAGTTAAGGATAATCCTCTCCTATTAGAGTTAAAATATAGAATAGAAATGCAACTTTATGAGATGAACTACCTGTACAGACAACACATTGTTTTTGAACACAGGATACTCCATTTTTAATTTACTGTGCTCTGTACGAAAGGCAAAACCTAACTATTTAAGACAGCTTAAAACAGAAAATAAAGATCAAGTTAGCAGTTTAATAAAGATGAAAAGAAGAATCGAAGACAGAGAAAATCAGAGGTGCAATGTGAAAAAACTGCTGAAGAAGCCTTCCTACCGCAAGCGCCACTCACAATTTGAAAGCAACTTTCTTATCCACAAGCCCCTTCAAATAAGCCTTAGCCCACACAAGATTTTAATCCTATGAGGAAATACAAGCAAGATATTCTGTGAAGCTTACTCTGCATGGATCTCAAATGAACGACATTCTTTATAAAGGCTAAGAACAGCAATATTAAAAGGGAGAGGCAACTAGAGCCAGATTAAATTTGATACAGAATTATTTCTTCTTTAGATGAATTCTGATTTGCAGGGGTAGAATTGTATACATTACGCAGAAGCATACTAGTTGTATAGAAGGGCAAAACTCAAAAAACATTGTCATTTTTTTATTCACCTTGTCTATCTTACAGCAGGTTCCAATTCTAACCTTCTTTTCTAGATATACCTGCAACTGGAATTGGGTTCTCTGTAAAAGGCAGTCCCTAAGAGCTATCCCTAGTGTTTGTCACAGTCTTAGTCACTGAATTTGAACATTACTGGACAGTTTCAGACAGAGTTGGAGCATGTGTTGGCATTTTCTGAATTCAGTGTCTTTTTTCCTTCCAGTTAGAAGATGGGTATGAGCTTGTCTCTAAATGTCAAATCCCACATCTCTCTAACATTCCACATTAAACTTCATCTTCCCTATTAATTTCATATAGCTTTATGAGAGAATATAATTGTCTTTTGCTCTGATTTCCAACTCATTAGCAGCATTATGTGCTGCTACTTATCTGAACAGAAAGTCTGTCAGGCCACAAGATATACAGGTTTTTTAAAAATGCAGGCTCCTGAAGTATCGCATCAGCCTGATACAGAACAGACATACTCTTCCTATTAAAATAATACTATATCCATAAGAAAATGCCTTAGAAAGCAGAGAAACATATACTAAGACTTTTGTCTGTATCTTTAGTAACGAATGAGAAGCAAAAGTAAATGCCAGAGTGTACACAGCTCTACACTGAGTTCCAGAGGAGGAAAGAGTGTTATCTTTAGGCTGACTAAATAATGGACCACAAATTGTCAGTGGTTTTCTTCTTAACCAATACATGTGTTTTCCCATGCTTTACAGCAAGCCACTCAATTGTTTTAAAGGAGTTTCATTATCACATTTTCACACTCCTGTCAAAAAGTATTCAGAACTAAGGAACACTGCTCAAGTTCAGTGACATGAATGTATTTCCTGCTTGCAATCTGAAAGAAGCTCAACTCTGCCTCCTGCAGCAGCAGCAATAGAATTAGTGATGAAATTCTGACTGTAGGAA
Source organism: Callaeas wilsoni (assembly GCA_013398955.1). NCBI lineage: Eukaryota > Metazoa > Chordata > Aves > Passeriformes > Callaeidae > Callaeas > Callaeas wilsoni. The sequence goes on along the minus strand of VWPU01016964.1, from coordinate 176,402 downwards.
TTTTGCTGATATCAGTTAAGAAATTTTCAGGTCATAGTTTGATACTATCATAGCTTGAAAATACATCTTTTGTCCTTAAACAGTGCCAGTGGTTATTAAATACACTGTCCAAAGACAATATCTGGCTCTAGAATCATATGAAATTCTGTTAGCCACTTTATGTGTGACCTATTTCTTTGTGACTAGTAGTAGGGTCAGAGCCTCGCCTCGGTGAAGTAATAGACTATTCCTTCCTAACCACCTGCCATCACCACTTACAGAACACTGACCTACAAAGACCTATACTACCTGATCAAGTAATAGAGTATTAAAAGAGAAACATTATAATTTGAAATAAGAATTAATAACTCTATAAATACACAATATTTATATTTTGTGGGATTGCCTCTACATCACTCAGTAACAATATTGAAATGCAAGGAAGATGCTTCCTTATCATACGTAGATGAGTAGACAACATTGTATTAATTGGACCTAAAAAGAACTGCAAATACATTCTTCTGAATATAATCTTCCAAGTAAGTATGAGATCACATCAAACAACAGGTAAAAGTTATAATGTGTTTTGGTGTATGATTTCCTTCTTTCACATTGCAAAACAGTTCTGAATAAGCCTGTACATGTCCGCCTTCCTGTGTTATCTCCTGACTCAGAAAAAAGCCACTCTCACAGAGGTGTTCTCGAACAGTCATGGAAACTCTGGAGACTCAGGGCAGCATTGCTTGCTTATTACCTGATCACGATCACCTGCAAAACAGCAGCTCTTCATAGTACAGGAGTTGAAGTACCCTTGGTTGTCAAACTGGAAGACAGGCAGCCGGCAGTGGATGTCGTAGAGCACCGGGGGAAGGCGCCGACGCAGTGCCAGCAGTTGGGTGCCATTACTGTTGAACCGGACGCTCATGGCACTCTGAAGGGAAAGGTTTCCACCATAGCGGAGCAGTGAACTGGGAAAAGACAAGAGGCAGCAGGTGAGATGGGCTGCACATATCAACCGAACTACTTAAAGAAAGAACTCTTTTTAATCTTACGGAAGCATTTCAAACAAACAAGCCCAGTAAACTATAATCTTATTTAGTTTCTGCTTTAAAGCATCAATTCTTGAAAAATCTTAATATGAAACCAGAATGACAAGCTATCAAAATGCTATGACTGTAAAGCCTTCAGAAGAGAAAAGTTAAAGACTGTGAGTAGTTTTGTTAATAACAAATACATTTCCTGCATAGGAGCAAAGTTGGACAGAGCACTTAGCCTTAAAAAGGCTGTCCTTTTACTTCTGGGATGTCTGCCTTTGACACTGACCCTACCAGCACTCAGCTCTTTTTGTTAGCTGGTTCTTAAATCCAGTCAGTCTTTTACCCCTGCTCTGGCACCAGATGGCATTTTCTCCAAATAGAGATAGGCTGGCCATTCTCTCTCTTCTGCTTCTATTTATATCTCTACAGGGCATCAGAGGATGTTTAAACTCCACAATCAGTTCCAGATGTCTTAAATAAAAGGACATCTTACTAACATGTTATTGCAAGAAATGCTAAAATAAGTCACTTAGCTAATCTCAAACTAGCTTCATCTAAAAATACTGCCAAGTAGGCAAGACAATTATGCTATCACATGACATTATTACCTAAAACTCTCATGTGGCAGGATTAGCTGGTTTCCTTGTCCCATATAAGGCTGTATGTTCAGAGCTGGAGTATTTGTATCCATTCTTATTGACACATACAAAACAAAATCAAAGGTTCACAAGTTTCCAGACTCTCTCTTTAAAAAAGTAACAGCAATGGAATTTGTTCCATAAAGAAATCTAAACTTAATCAAAGTGCACCTTAAATGCAACTTGTACAGATTTTCTGCTCTTTTCAAAGACTTCATTAAATTTGTGTACTTGAAATCATTGTGTGTATGGAAAGTGAGACAAAGATGGAAGACATTTTATCCCTTTTTTTGCTCATTGATCACTGAAACCTCCCTAAACAGTATTAGAGCTCAACTTTCTGTTAACAGTTCTGTTTTGAGCAATAACCATCAAATCTTGTTGAGAGCTGTGACTTTTATGCCTCTTCCAGACCAGAAAAAGCAGGCCAGCTCAGAATTTGTAAATTCTAGAGGGAAGTTTATTCATAGATTTTAATGCATAATACTTTCTGATATAGCCCTTTGCCCCAACAACTGTGAAAAATGAGTCACTCCACATGGATGGGAAGCTACATTCCATGCAGGTCGAAGCATGCATCATTGCCTGAGATACGGTAGTTAAAAACCCATTGTTCGTTAGCCAGAGTTAAACAAAACCAATACACATTCTACATAATGAATGCCCAAGAAATACACTGCTCCCACACACACACACACACTTTGTGAACTGAACGGTTAAAGCCAGGATGCCACAAAGGCACCAGAAATCACATTTTCAAAGCCAACTAACTAGAATTCTAGTTCTTCAAGCTGGGCACCACAACTTCTGAACACTTATATCAGCATGAACAGTTCTGGTGTCTCAGGTTCTCCTCCTCCATGGCAAAGTTGCTGAGCTTTTCTTAATTGTGTTCATGGTATTTAATTAAAACATGAGAGAATTTAATACTAGAAACTGTAACCTTAGAGACAAGGATTTAGGATCCTTCTCATCAGCCCTAGTTTCTGTTAATCAAGACCAATAAAGTACTTGGACAGCTCAAAATACTCAGTCAGGCATTAAAAATCAAAACATAACAAGATAACCAAAACACACATGACATTTTTGCCTCCCCCTCTTCTGACAGGTCTTAGTAAGCCAATTTTTTTTCTTATGGAATTTTCCACTTCCTTTAAAAAAGACAAATAAATAAGCTAAAACATCATAAATGTCCCAAAACCCCAGCCCAGTCAAGACCTCAACACAAAAAACAGGCTGAAGAAACAATCCCAGATTTTTTGGGCTAAGAAAAGTAAATTTTTAATAAAAATATATGAGTTGTCCAACATGAATAAGAAGGTCACAAGAAATATGCACCAACCAGACTTAATGTTTAGGTGCAGCCACTGCTGCACCAAGATTAAGCTCCTCTCCTCATTACCAGTTTTCCTCCTTAATCCAAACCACAACCTAGAATTCTCTCCTGCCTACAAGTGAGTGAGCCTACCAGATGCCCCATCCTTTCAAGTCTTCAAGCAAAGTTTCCATGGTTACTAGTATTATGCCCTGTCTAAAATAATTTGAGATTGTATTTTATAGCAATAGGAGTGCAATGTTAAACTGGCTTCCATTCTTCTTACAGATGTTTCATTAAGCTCCTGCAGCAGTCAAAGGTACCAAAGCAAACACCTGGAACTGAATTCCGCATTGTGCTGCAGTAACTTCAGTGTAACAAAGCTCCAAAAGAATATTTCACTTCAGAAATTAGAGGAAGAAAGAGAGACTGGAACTTCAGAAAAAATGATCATATACGCACATGAAAAGTCTAGAATTAAGGAGGTGCATAGTTAATGCTCCTCAAAAGATCCACAGTTTGCCTGCCTCAGACCCTCACTCCACACAATTCAGCCACACACGTAATGGAAATATAGTTCCTGCTGCAGTTTTTTTAACATTTGGCCCAAACAAAAAAAGGAAAACCAAACAAAAAAAATGAAATCCCCACACTAACAAAAAAAGCAGCGAGCTAGTTTGGCTGATACAGAAAGAAATACTAAAATGGCTGTTTGCCATTCATTTATAATGTAAGAGTAATGACTTTCCCCACTTGCCTTAATTCTGGCCGCAAAAGTCAGATACTATAGCTCAAAGTGCAGCATTTCGCTGTACTAATCACAAGACAGCAGTTTTCTGTTTTCCCCACCCTGCTGTGTCCTGATTGCTTCCTCTCTTGCTTCTTTGAAAGGACTTGTTAAATTAACTACACAGTGTTTTCCTTTAACAAACTCTGAAAGAGGCAGCAGGTAGTCAGGTGGGGATGAGGTGAACAAACTGACTCAAGCCCCCACCAAACATCCATTTCCTGATCCAAACAGAGGAAAAATATTTGCTCACTCTCTCTGCTCCTAGAACACAACATTTGAGAGAGATGTTCACAAATAAGGGGGGGGATGTTTATGGAGGGAGTGCAGCTCATGGCTCTCTCTATCTTGGTGGCAAAGCTGCTCACATAGCTCACAAACAGAGGACATATAAAGGATTTGAGAAATCTCTCTTCCTCTGCCTCATACTGCAGGCAGGGCACATGGTAGCAGTGTTGAGAACTGAGGAACCTCAAGACTTCATTCAGTATCTTCCATTATAAAATTTTGTTGATTTTAGAACAACCATGCTGGTTTTAGGAAAAAAATAATAATTGTCTGAGATGCCTTCTAGAGTATCCATCTCCATCAAAATGGCAGGAAAAAAAGCAGTCAGCTCTCTCCAAGAAAAAAGCCAGCAGATGTTATTTCTTACAGTATTAAAGCCCTGCTAATACTCGTTTAGTACTTAAAGGAATGTCTGAACCAAGAAGCTCTAAAGATCTTCAAACTAATCAGAATCAGAGCTTTTGTACTTTCTTTTTTTGGGAGGGTGGGGAGGGGAGAGGAAGAGAAGCGTTGTGTTTAAGCATGTTCAAATGACTATCTCAGTTGCACTAGGGTGTTGCTCTGTACCTTTAGTCAGTGTTACTTTTGGATTTTTTCACACAGGATTATGTGGGGCAGTGCAGACATGTTTGGATATGTTGCTCATGTTAGAACTGCTGCTTCTGCCTGCCCCTTACCGCATGCATTAACAAAGGAGTTTCAGAGGCAACACCTTGTTGCAGTTACTGAAAAGTTTACTGATGCATCACGCCAGAAGCAATACTCTCATCTTGAGGACACAGACCATGACAGCTAGTGAGAAATCTGAAGGCAATTCTAAAAGGACACTTCTGAACAAGATGAGTGCTCTTTCTGCCAGAGGCATTATTTTTATGAATCCAAAGCCAGACTACTCGGATTTACTCTGCTTCCAAATTTGGCTCACCCAGACAGCTGTGGAATGCTGATGTTGCCTACCAGCTCTGGAAGCAATATAGAGAGACACATGCACTTCTGAGTTTTTAAAAAAGTCATATTGTATGATTAAAAAAATATTTAGTCCGCAGATGGAACACTGCAATCCAAACACACATGCTGGAGCTGGAGGGAGGCTGAGGAGGGAGAGAATGGACGATTATATGCAATATGGTCATTTCCGTAGCTGGATACGCTGCACACAGGCAGCAGGCAAGGGCTAACTAAACACCAGCTCAGCCGAACAATGGAAGGCTTTGAATCCATGAGTAGCACCACTAACGTAAATAAATCGGTTTCTACTGGCAGTTAGTGGGGTAAGGGAAGGAGCAGTTCCACTGCATTGGAGTACAGACACTGTCCTTGGGACAAGGGTGTCATTTAAGAGGGAAAAGAAAGGAATTAAGCAAGGCAAAAGTGTTAGCATCATAAACAGCAGTGAGTGAGACTAAGTGAATGAAAGAATGACCTTAAAAGGAAAGAATGAACTGAATGCTCGTAACTAATACACACCATTGCATACAACTGTGTTTGTCAGCAATTCTGTAACCACAAAATTGAGGAGCTCCTAACTGTGCAAAAAAAGAACTGGAACGAAACTTGGCAAACAGAATTTTGGCCTGGAAAACTGCAGAAAAGTTTGGGGGTTTATTTGCAAGAAAATTATTGTGTATTTAAAAGGACACAATTCATATATAGTCTGAAGCAAACAGAGCCAAATTAACCAATAACAGAGAAGTAAGCACAATATCAATAATCATGCAGACCTTTTTAAAGCAGATTATGAGTCTCAGAAATCTCAAAATAGTTTATTTGAAAAGCAAATAAATTGTGTCAAAGTGTATGGCATTTCACTAGAAGGATTATAAGTGTTAACAAATGTGGAGGAAGTCCATCAGTGTTTTAAGATTAGAAGGCATACAAGCCATACCCAAGATTTTATTATTTTTCAGAAACAACCTCATTTTTCTAAATTCTATCATCACTACTTCTGATTATCTTACTACCTTTACAAGAACTGTCTCCAAAAATCCTTACCAGGAAGTAAGAGATATTTGCTTGGACATTAAACAATAACCAAATAAAATAAAGGCTGTGTATTGTTAGCAAAACTAAACATCTTTGCTTTCCTTCAAAAAGAAAGTACAACTAAAATCAACTCCATCCACCAAGATAAGAAAAGTATGGAATTCAGAGTGAAGATTCTGCATGTTCAAGAATGTGACATTTCTTTGCTGTTTACTGTTAGGGTCAGAAACATGTAAACTACTTCAAAATGGAATCTCCCCATCATTAATGAACTTTCATGCATGGCAAACTCTAAGGTGAATGGAAGCTTTTGCTGCTCCCTCCAAACCTATGGGGCAATATTTTAATTTTTTTTTAATAACTGAGATTCTTATCAGATAACTGACTTCAGAAACTGGAGCCTTAAAAACATCAAACATCACCATTTATGTACCCAGAGCAACCCGACAATGTAACAGCAAAGGCTTGCCTATTTTGGCCCTTATGACCTAACTGAATCACTGAATGAAAATGTTGCTTCATCAGTGATCTCAGGCAGTTCTCCAGAAAACATTATGTTTTCCTGTATTCTGCCTTTATTCACAGGAAAATAACTCAAGAACTTCAATGTTTTGAGGAAGATGGCAAGAGCAGAGGCATAAAGTATACTAAACTCTCCCCCTCATCTGTATTACTTTTATCCTTTCAGGATTTAAGGTTACCTGTGTCATTACAAAGATTGAACAGCAGCAAATGACAACAAGAAGAAGAAAACTCTGTTTGTTTGAATGCTTCACATCCTCCTCCAGCTCTAGCCAAGGTTTGTTTTGGTCTTATTACAGACCTGTTCCCAAACATTCTCCTGCCCTAGGCTGCCCTCACTACAGATCTGCGGGTCAGCAGGCACAAGAGTGTCCTATTCTCATTCTCTGCTTGAATCATTTAAGTGTTACTGTAATGTAAGTAATAAATGAGAGCTAGTAAGCAGACAATTCGTTTTTCAGGAAACAAACAAACAAAAACCCAAACAACAACAAAAAAAATCCCAAAAACCTAACCAAACAGCAACAAAATTTAGCAAGATTAAACCAAAAAGAAACTAGAGAATACAATGTAAAAAGCAACAGCCACAAGCAAACTAGCTGAAAGAGCTGATCATTTCCATCCTTTTCTAATCTCTACATTCTCTGATCAGAGTCCATTATTCAGCCTGTTCAGGAACAGTACCTTGTAGGATGGAGTACAGACTGTGACAGAGAACACTGTTCAGCTAAATCCAGCAAACCACAAAGGAGCAGGTTCTATCAGATAACCAGATAGAGAAGATGCAAATACAGCCAGACATGGCATGGGAAGATGACCTTTAGGCCAAATGAAGGAACAGGACCTGTTCCCAAAATCAAGCATTCACCAAAGCTCTTACAACACAGGGAACATGGATACCAGAGAATGTTGCCTCAGAAAAATAATCTGAGTGTAAAAATTGGCAAAAGAATGAATCCATTTTCATACCTTATGAAAAATCAGTCATGTGTCAAGACTGCAGTCCTACGATACATTTTTCCTACACATTTCTGTGCTGCAATTGTTGTCTTGCATTAGGAAACTGAGTAACATGAGCCACAGATTTGTTCTCGTACCCAATAATATATATACACTCACTTCCCTTCTTTTCTCTAGTGAAGCTGCAGGAATTTTTAATCTACAAAAACTACACAAGCAGAAATTAAAGAAAATAGCAGCAAGAAGAAAGTAGGCCTTTCTTTAGACAGAAAAATTGGCAAGATCCAAAATGCTCCTGCAGTAGAAGAGCTCAGTCTTGAACTAGTAAAGCTTTTGCCTCTAATAGGTAAAAGATGAATATAAATTTTCACGTAAAGCTAAGTGAATGCAACTGCAGATATAAGTTTGGACTCATCAGGCTGGTTCCACCACAGTTTCTCCTGGACTAATGTTTCAAAGAGTAATTCCCTTCTCTTACAATAGGGTTAAACCAACATTTCAGATGTTCTCCAAGTAATTGCACTATGAGGATCTCTGCTTTGATTTCAGTCACTGATATTTTTTTTTTTTTTAGTTTTCCTTTATTAAAAAAAAAAGTTTCTCTTTTAATTCCCTCGAGATATAGAGGTGACTAGGGCAAGACTTACAACGATTACTGACCTATTCTCTTAAGAAAGCAGTCTACAAAAACCCATTCAATCCGAGCTTCTTTTGAACAACAGATTATACTTCTAAAATTTGCATTACAAGGACAATACTTTGCACTTTAAATTCTTGCTTTAGAAAGACCTAGGTGCTATAAAGTATTTCAAAGCTAACAAAAAGATTAAGCACCCTGAGGCTTTTGAAGTAGGCAGTCTTCCCTTTTCTTGGTACAGGAAAACCCGGGGGCAAGAAAGGTCAACCAACAGACCTAACTAACACTGTGAAGCAAAACCAGGTTTCCTGACTTCTTGTTTACAGTTACACACAGTGTTGAATATCTAAAATCTGAATAGCACGTCTGCTTGTAGGTGCAAGATGGATCCCACAGAGCAAAAGGACAGTGATGAGCTTAAAGTGCCTGCCAGAACCAAGGAAGTGCTAATGTGAGGATGCTGATAGGTGTGAAAAAGTTTCATCTTCAAATCAGAAAATCCCTGTGCATATGATGGAGAGCAGTCAAGAAGGAGAGGCTGAACAGAAGAGTGACCATAGCCCTGTATGAGAACAAGAATTAAAAGCTGAGCTACTAAGAACACTTTTTTATTATACAATTTGAACCTCAGTTCTCCAAAATTCAGTTGTCTGTCTGATCAAGAAATCCAGGGATGCTAGAGGAAAATTAAAAATCTTTCTAAATACACTCCACTACAGGAAGGATACCAGCCTAAAGACAGAGAAAGCTAAGCTAAACTCTCTATACACCAAGAGGGCTCACAAGGTCATGCATAAAGCAGGACTGCAAATGAAATATGGAGTGTGTACATCTAAAACAGAAGCTAAGTGAGAGGGCCCTTCCTACAGTACCGTCCCAGTAAATTCCACAATAAGGACAAGGCATAAGGGTGGGAAAAAGAGACTGCAGCACCTGTTTCACACACTCAAATACCGGGCAGAATTTGGCAGACTTGCACACTTAAGTATTTCCAGACTATCTCTGAGGTGACGCTCACACCAGCAACAGAAATTACTGCTTCAGAATAAAAAAATATTTAACAATAAATTCACTGATTTACATATTTCACAACTTTAGGCTGCATTCCTGTTCTTAAAGAACAAAAAAAAAAGAAAAAAGAAAAAAGCATCAACTGACTGAAGATGGCAACCACAAAAAAAGTCTCCACATGCAGGAAAGTCATCAACATGACTAAAGCCTTAATGATTGTCACCATCTCTCTTTGCCCATAGTCAAAAAAGGCTCATTTGCAAGTACTCCTTCTTTTCCCTCAGTGAGAAAAAAGAAGGAAAGGCAGAGGAAACTACCTTACATATTTCTAACCCTAAATAAGTAATTTATTTTGGCTAAATTTGTGGCAAATATTTTTGAGATTTATTTATGTTTACAATAAGGAAATCAAAGCCAAAAGCCATCCCAAAAGTAATACTCCCCCAGATGCCATTGCTATTCAAATGTTCCTTCATCACATCCCAAAGATTCCCAGAAAAAATCAATCCCCATGAACTTAAGCAATAATCAGTTCACTTTCTATCACATTAAAGGGAACTTTTGAGAAATAATGGAATACAAATAGGGGGGAAAATATCTATGTTTAGTTTCTGTGTAATTTGGGGCAAATATGCCAAGTTGGATCTGGTTAGGAGATCTTCAAATTCTAGGTTGAGAAACGGATCGGTTGAGCTGCCTCAGTAGCACAGAAGTGTAACAGATGAGGATGGTACATGTGTGGGATGAGTTCTATTTCCTGAACTGCAAGAGAAGACAAATAGTTATTTGAACTATTTAGGGTGGTGTGGTTGACCCATATTGGTGAGCTCCAAAATAGCACTTAAAATCTGTTATACTGTAACCTAACTAAATTGATTACTTTAAGCAGCATCAAGTTAGTTAAAATTCATAGCAAATTATTCCACTGGGAAGAGAAAGAAATGATAAGCCTGACAATGAACAAGTGGTTGCCAAGATACACACATTTCTCCTGCAGTCTTTAATACAGTGCTCTGCTCAGAGCAGGACTGACAAAGGTCTCCAAACAGAAACATGTAGCACACTTATATTGCACTGAAATAACTTAAACAGGTATTTGCCAATTCGATGATGTAGTGAACTCTTCCACCTGCAGGGGCTTCCGGAATCCCAAAGCATTCACACTGGAAGTGATGACAATCAAAAGCTTCTTTCCTTCACATGAAAAGTCGAAATGCAAAACAGTCAAAGTAAAACCTTAAATAGTTTTATACTGTTCCTGCCATCATGTAACATCTACAGATTCTACATTAAGAAAATTCCCAATCCACCAGCACTAGCTTTTAAGGAAAGAGCCCTGAACCTCAGTAAGCTCACTGTCAGAAGCAAACCCTGTGGCTGGCCCCTGAATAATATCCCCAACACAATCACCAACAATACTGGGTCCCTGACACTTCCAGAAGTTCAGTTTTTCATCCAACATACCATACATCTTGTTAACACATAGATAAAAGAAAGCAACAGTAACCCTGTAGAGTGAGCTCAGGAAAGAAAGCTAGAAAGGATAAAAACTCAGCACACATACGAGCATTTCTCAAAAAGTAACTGCCATCTCCGTTCTTCTAGTATGATCTTTAAGGATCAAATACCTTGAAAGTATAACCCTAGAAACTAAAATTGGCAACCACTGGAGACCTCAATCTATGGACTTGAACTCAGTTACAATGCTGTGTTTATGACCTTAGAATCCCTTCAACATCACCACACAGATTTTCTGAAGTCCTCTCTATGCAACAGGTTACAAATATCACCTGTGGTACAGAGAGAGTTGCAAATACTCATCATCTCCCTTTCCTCCCTTTCCCTTGCACATCCACTCATCAAAAATAAACCCTAACAGAATTAACCATGCCTTTATTCAGAGGTAATACTCTGAATAAAGTCCTCTCTTGCAAAGCTGGTCTATTTCACATGCATCTAACTAAAGTGTGAAGAACTGTTCTCAAATTTCTTGTAATTCTGGCAGCTACCACTTCTATTTCGATACTGAGAGAGGCCTCATAAACCTGAAACCTAGCTTTTCTAACTACATGTCAATCTAACACCACTTGCAAGATTTCTATGTCCAACAGTGTTTTCCTCTTGCTATCAGACCACTGATACAAAACCAAAAAAAGTAATACTCATCAGGTCTTTCAAAGGCTGGGAACTAAATGAAGTAAGAGAAACTACAAGTCAAAGCAATCAGGAGCCAAGAACTGGATTTTCTAAAGTACCTGTGATTTCCAATACATGTGGACCAGACCTTACAGATTTAATAGAGTGTTATAAGAGTTGGATTGTGTTTACTTGCAGCACAGTGACAAAGCTGAACACCTAGTAATTGGCACTTGGCAGAAAAGCTCTGTTCAAGACAATGACTTTAGAAAACACAGTCAGTTTAAGACCAGCAGCACAGTGCAGCCACACCTTCAAAGTCCTCCACACATTGGCAAGATCGACATACCTGAACATTCATAAACCTGCTAAGAAGAGTCCTCTCTCAAGATCCCCCTGAATCTAATTCATTTACTACAGAGAAGAAATTTCTATATCTCTATATTTTGCTTACTGTTTAATGAGTTAATCACTAGATGATTCACTGATATCTAACAACAGATATTCCTTGTTCTCAACTTGGGAGTTTGCTTCCTCTAAATTCTCAGTGCAGGGGGCAAATTTAATGTTAGTTTAGAGTACTCTAAGAAAGCCCTCTTGATTGGTGTTTTTAGAGACACAAATATTCATTTAATGTGAGCTAAAAAAGTTTGTTGAAGTGGGTTCTGAACTGCAGTTACTTGTCAGCCAAGACAAAGAAAGAAATCAAAGCTGAATTAATGTTCCTTTCGGATTTATCTGTAAAGACTTGATGAAAAACACCAAAACTGACATTCCTTTAACTTGGACTTATGATTTGTATGGTCAAATTAGCTTTTAAAATATGCCATAAGGATTACAATCACCAAGGAATACCAGGAACACCTGGTTACATAGTCTTTGCTTGAAATATATATGTACTCTAACTTACTGAGTTGTCCCCAGTAATTCTATAACAATATTTGTAATACATATTTTATTGTAAATAGTTTAAGAAGCTCCTTTTTAAAATTTTCTTTTAAAAAGGCACAGCTTCCAGACCCCATCTAGTGGTGTGAATGCCTTACAGCAGCCTCCTCAATCAAAACCACATTTAAAGCTTTTCCATGCACTGTTTTTAACAAATAAACAATACAGATGGTTTCAGTTTAACGTCCACCTGAAGGAATATAAATACTTATACATTCTAAAAATAGAAAAATATGATTTCCAGAATCACTAGCCAGCTTATAATCATAGAATTATATTAGTTCTATATTTATAGCACTTCGTATGCTAATTTTGAGGAGCCAACCCACCACATCCAGATCTTATTAGTGTACTGGAGTAGGAGAGAATCTCAATTGCTGCACTAAATCTGAGACAGAAGAGATATCAAGCTGTGAATGAACTTTGGGAAAAAGCAAAATGAATCCGCCTCTGTATCCTGACTCAGTCAGCAAGACTAATCAAATTATGATTATTTGAAGTGAGCTAAACTTTCCACAATTCAGAGCTGTGCAACTGTCTCTAAATTTCTCCATGCATGCCAAGAAATGCTGGCTTTCCAATTATCTCCTTCACTGTAGTAGCCAAGCATAAAGCACTCCCAGATTCCCATTAGAAAGTTAACCAATTCCACAGCATATGAATAAAATCTACTCATAATCAGGACTTTTTTCTGAGCCCTAAAAGTATTCAATTTAAAATTTCTAGGGGTGTTTAATGTTGCCTGACTAAAGAAGTGGACAAAACCGACTTTCCTGGCTGGAGGCATGCAACAGCAAGCTGAGGCAAATTCTCCCATAATCCAATTGGAAAAGAGCCATGTATTTTGGAGAAAAATACTCTGCTGTAAAAATGCTCAGATTTTCTGGATAAATAAGTAGATGCAGCTCATCTGTTCCTGACAAGCAGTGGAATCTGTATCTGAATTCTCTAACCTACAAGTACATCACTGCTCTATTCAATATTTTGAAAATGCAGAACTATTAGTTTAAAACTACACAGTTAGCCATATTCCACTGACTGACATACAAGTTTGGAAGTCAACAGCAAACCTCCCCTTTTCTGATAGCCCATTATCAAGATGAACAGAGTCAAAGAAAAACTGTACTTCCCCTGAGGAGCTTCTGCTGATTAAAACCAGAAATTCAGCATCAAGCCTGATCCCCTTCAAACGAGTGAAGGCCAGCCAAATCATGTGGGTTTTACTGAACCTCACCTATACCTGTAAAAAGTCTTATCTCACTAGTGCTGTTGGCTGCAATATGTGCTATGTGAAGGTATTGCTAACTACAGTATTGCTACTGGCCACAAACAGCTATTCTTTGGAATTCCAAGCTTTTCACTTGCTGGATTTTGCAGACGAGCAGCTGCAGGATTCCCCAGAGCAGCCTCCAGCTCTGAAGCGAAAAGTAGTGCCTGCATTGTCTAACTCTGCCTCCATCTGAGAACTGACAGTAGTTGGGGAAATGAGTTTTTTTATAACACAGAGAGTGTTATACCAGCAGCAAATTATTAACTACATGTAACTGTTTCACCTGTCCTGTATTGGAGGAGTGCTGTGGTCCAGCTTAACCCACCGGAAGCTAAATTTTTGGCAACCCACAGCAAACATTTAAAAGTATCTACACTTCTTCCCCTTCTTTCTACCCACTCAACCTCTAACCAAAACCCCACTACCACACAATGTGACAAAACAGCCAAAGTTTACCTGACCTAGTACTTTCCAGTAGCACCACAGGTGGAATGATAGGACTGAAAAACTTCCACAATGGCCCCAGTGTTATGATGGACTACATTGATCCCAAAGGAAAGGAGGAATTTCCCTTGACAGCTTAAGGTATAAAAATCCCTCACAGGTGAACGTCATGTGCAGCAATGTAAATAAAAATGTAGACTAGGGAAGGAATAAGCAGATGAGCAATTTTTTACTGTAGTTATTTATATATTGTGCTATTCAATAATCCCAGGAAGGATTCAACAATCAAACAAACACTTCTAAATCATGTCCCTTAAAAACTTCTATTCCCTCATCCTTCATACAGTTCAGGAAGTAATAAATTTTCTTGGATACCAAAGACAGTATAAAAGAGGGCTACAAACATGTAGGGAAGCAAGGATTTTCACCATTAGCAGACTTTTTTGATAATGAGGAAAGCATCTGATGCAGTAGCCCTCCTTTGCTGTGCTAGTGGCGTGCTTACACAGGCAGTTTCCTGTTTATCCCTAGATTATGGAGAGTTTCAGGGCTCTTTGGTTAGTGAGTTTTATAGGCAGAATGGGTTAAAGTGCTTTTGGCACACATCATACCTGACAAATACAGTATCCTTTATTATTAATAAGAATATGGAAAACTCACAAACTCCTGCACATACCAACTTCAGTTTTATGCAGTCTATCACAAGTACTTACAGCATTATCTGGATTACTTTATCTTTAACAAAAACTACTTTTTTCCCCCGATGATTAAGTGTATTTTCCCCAGAAGAGACTGTAACAAACTAAAACACACAGACGAAGTGTAAATTCTGGCTTCCACTTCCTTACTGGAGTGAGGATTGTATCTTTACTGATCTAAAATTAATACAATTTTTTCCTTGTAAGACAAAGTGAAGTGGCCACAAATACATTAAAAAACAAGTTCCATCTTTCTAGTTTAGCAAATCAGACCTACAGAGACAAGCAGAAGTTTTGGCAAATGCTCTGTTACTTTAAAAAGACTAAAAAATTCCAGCCTAATTTATTTAAATATGAGAGACTCTGGCTTTGGCAGCCCGCTAACAAGACACAGATCATTCTGAAGAGTCCTCTTTCCTGAGAGTTCCATGGAGAAAAAAACCTGCAGTGGCAGCAGAGTGCTTCAGAGCCATTTTCTTTTCCTAAGCCAAGCATACCTTTCTCACCACGTTTTGGACACATCTCTGATCAAGCAAAGGAGGAGAGCTAATGGCTGTCCCAGGAAAATGGTGGCTGAAAGCAGACTTAACACCTGCATTCACTTATGTTACAGCTGGCATCCAGCCAGACTTAATCCACCACAGATTATTATGATGAAAAAATGAACATTTGAAATCTGAAAGACTGAAAAAGCTTAATCGCTCATGTGTGCCAAGGTCTGGTATCAGACATTGCATACATTTACTTTAGAACCCAGTCTAACTATATGTCAAGCTGCAACCTAATCCTCTTCATTTGTTTTTAACTCCATGCAAATCTGGAAGTACATTATATGGCCAAATGATTATCCAGGTGTCTGTATCACTCAGGAAGTCATGTTAAACTCATAAGCACTGAGTAAAAAGCTGCCTTGACCACAGTCTCTAGTCAGTCACTAAAAACTGAGCTGGGCAGGAAAAACAAACTGTAAACCAGGCAGTGCCCACCAGAGCTTCTTCCAGTAGTAGCAAGACAGTGCTAAATATAATGATGAGAACTTGACACAGCAATAAAAGTTAATCTGCAGTGGTGAGGCCAGGCAGGCTTCGAAAAAAATCACTTACCTGAATACTGAAGATCTAGCCCCATTTTAAATCAAATTAGATCATAAGTATGAAGAAGAATATTAATTACGCAAAATCATTGATTACCAACAGTGCTGTTAACTTTGTTCTGCACCTTTTCTTACTACCATATATTCTGACTTAAAAAAATAAACAAACAAAAAAAACAAAATCAAAAAAAAAACCCAAAGCAGCATGCCATCACCTCCCAAGGGAAAGAAATAACACAGCATAACGCAAGGACAGCCAGATCATACCTCTGAGGTTTACGAATATCCCAGAGTCCCACGCCTTCCTTAGAGTTGGCAGTAGCCAGTAATCTGGGTTCTACTGGATTAAACATCACACTGTGAAAGGCTGATGGGTAGTGTGCCAAGCAGAAGGGCTCTGTTGAAAAAGTTGAAATTTCAGACATAAGAACAAACAATGCATTCAATTGTTCAATGCAAGGAGTTGGCAGCTGAATATGGAAACAGCATAATAAGATCTGAAGATATGGAGACATGTTCAAACCACTTCTCAAGCTGACACATCCAAAGCAATATAAAACCTGAAGTTTTAAAATCCACCCACATGTACATTAATTCTGTCTAAATATGGAAAAGGACACATACTGAATTTCAATACACCATTTTCTTTATGGAAGGTTATCAGAGTTTAAAACTAGCTATTCAAAGATCAAATATTTGAATCTTCTTAAGGTTCATGACCAAATGCTCATCTGATAAGTAGTATACATGGAGGGGCTTCTGAAAGCTTCCTAGTAATATATGCCTGAGAGCTTCCACAGCCACTGCTGATTACCCAAACCATAAATGTAGCAGCAATTGCTTGTAAGGGAGAATAATATTACAAGAAGTGAAATAAGTTTGTATGAAACTCAGCTCAAGTACTGAATCCAGTACTTGAATTAGGGGGACAAATGTGTTTCCAGATCCCAAAATCAGAGTCTGGGGTCCTGGATCAGTGTTTTACTCCAGGAACACAAAAAGTCAAATGACAAAAAGAAAAACTCTCTGCTTATAGTTTATGCCTATGAAACATGCAAGCTGCTAACCTTGGGGAAAAGAAGCCTACCACTTCTTAAGTGCTGTACAAGCAGATGAGAAGGGTGTTCCTCTTGCATAAACAAACCCATGTTAACAGTTAGCTCTTGCTGTTCACACACAGAGTAGAAAACATGCTCATTCGGACTCTTTCCCTCTCATAAGACTGTGTTTGGACTGCTACTCTGCCTTATTTATTCCATCAAAATACTGTCTCCATGAAGAGTGAGGAAAAGCCTTGACTCTGTTACCTTCTCTCTGTTTCTGTGAGCTTTACAGCTTTAGGCACAGTCTAATTCTCTTCCTTTTTTGTATCTTTTGTGGCATGCTGCCACTCTTTCAATGAGCTAAGAAACCGGAATCAATCCCTGTTTTGAGCCAGGGATTATGCCAGACTTTCCCATTCACTGTTTGCTTTGGTGTTACTCCCGTGTCACTCGTGCTTGGGAGACAGTTACGTCCTTATCTGAGCCACCAAATGCAGCACCTGTAGCCCCACAAGTACCTCCAAAGGTATATAATTTTCTTTCCTCATATCCCTCATTACCACATTTAAAACATGGCTAAGCAGGCAACCCTCTCAAATTCCCAATACCTTATGAAACAATTGCCTATCGAGCAACTGAGGTAAAATTAACATTTACTTGTCTTGTCTGTATCCTCCTCTCATGCTCTCTTACAAATTTTTTCATCATGGATTTTCCTTTTTAGCATTTCTTCAGCAGTGAGGAAAACAAAGGTCTCTGACCACAGATGAAGCTCCATGGTGCTATTCATTGTCATAAGAGTCAAAAGTAAAAGGAAGAAAAGAAGCCAACTTTTGTTCTGCCAGTCTGCCCAACGGCTTTAGAAATTGCTGTTGGTCTGCCAGCAGCTCCAAATAAGGTTTAACACCAAAACTGACCTTCTATATTTGCATCATCAAATCAGAACCCTGCTGGGACATAAAAGGCTGTGTTATCAAAATGGCAGCCCCCACTGAGAAGAAAAGGCCTGCATTAGCTGAGTGGAGAGACAAACATCAGATTGCCAAATAAAGGAGCTGAGTTTTAAAATAAACTTTAAATTTGTGTATATTTCCTTAGTCAAATCATTGTCACTAAATGCCAGTGCTTTCCTTCGCACCTTTATTATAAATAGATTGGCACCAAAGTTTTCTTCTAAGATATCAAAAGTTGCCTTTCAGCCTGTCAAAGAGAGATTACAGGAGCTAAACTAATGAGGCACTCAGTAATTTTAATGAAAAGTAGGGGGATTACTTTTTTATTGTTCTTTATGCTCATTCACAATTGTAGCTCTTACATACTGGAGTATGAACATGTTTCTGAAGGGAACAGCTCAACACCACCTCTAATAAAAAATATAAGTAGTTTTAAAAAAATTACTGCATAAATCACTCAGCAGTGAAAGAGAGAAAGAGAAGGTTCCTCAGCTTCTTTTAATGTACTGTTTTAAACTAGGAGGTTATTTGCAAGACTTTAATAAGCTGGCCACTCAGGGTAACTAACTATACTCACACTAGCAGGCGTAGTGCCTATTCCCATGAAAATACCATAGCAGACAAGGGCATTACCCCAGTGACAAGCATTACATTGCAGAAAACATTGGCAGGGCTCACACCTAAATGCTGAATCAGGACTCCTATATAAGCATGCAAAAGCCCTTTTTTTAAAATTCAGAGAACCTAAAACACGACTCAAAAAAGCCCAGAATTCCTACAGACAACATGTCTTCACACCATTTTCACTGGTGCAGCAATCTCATTTGAAGTCTCAGCAACAGTAAAAGCAGTAACAAGGTTTAACTACAACAAAGAAGGACAAACTAAATTTAATATAATTTCAGAAACTCAGATCAGATTGGACACTAGTTTATGATACTAAGCAGCTCCATACAGATGCATTTAAATATCTAGTCATCCTGACTGTTGACATCCACTGTCAGCAACAGGTAATTCTCCTAAGAGAGGTAGATCTTTATGGTGGAGGGTTCAGGAGAAGGCAATAAAGGAACATTTCACCATTTTCCATTTGGAAACCATATTCAGTGTGTAGTCTTATCATCTGGATATTATGAAAACATAAAAACAGGGATGAAGCAATGCTTTGATTTTACAAAAGTAAAATATTCACATCAGAGTGATTTAATCTCTTACTTTAATAGAGTAACTGACCTTTTATACAGGGGAAAAGTGGTAGATGTAATGAAGACTAAATTCACATATGGTATAGTATCAAGTTTAGTTGCAGGCAGCTGCAATTAGCAAAGGGAGTTGCATGGGGTAAGAAACTGGCTAAATGGAAGACACTGTGCTATTAAGGGACTTATGAGCAAGAGGGGTGTTAATAAAGAGCTCCTCAAAGACAGAAGAGACAATGTAGATTTTTTTTTATTAAAGTCTGCAATATGTATATATGAAGAGTGTGCACTTATTTTCAGAATGTTTAATAAAATTTCTACATGGAAAAGAGATAAGGGGTAATATGATTGTGTCAGAGAACTGCACAAAATTGGATGCTGTGCTAGTATGTTTAATTTTTATTTATACTTATACAAAGGCAATATGCCTGGGGTAGGGAGGGTATCTATAAGCAATCTATTATGAGTATTCTGGTGAGGCTTGTCAAGAAAGACCTAGCTCTGGTTACCCATATTCAATAAAGCCCTCATGATACTAGAGGGCTTAGAAGACTACTGTGAGACTATAAAGTATGTCTTGTTTCAGCTTTCATTTCCAGGTCAAAAAGGGACAGAATTGCAGTCTAGAAAAGTGATCAAATTCACTAGGCATGGAAAAAGATAATTCACTTAAAGCAGCAGCTTTGACCCAATAACAAATGTGTACAAAATACATTAAGCTGGATTTCAGTGCCATGAATAAATTTTATTACTTGAGTATTCATACACTGAAATTCGATTATTAAGGTATTTCTCTTAAATTTATGTAACTACAGTTTTAAACAGAGATTCTTCAGTGTCAAAACTGCAGCTGTAAAAATACAGGTTACAGTGTTTTGAGAAGCTGCAGGTTTGTTACATAAATCAACAGTATTGAGTTTCATTTCAGAAAAGAAAGACTGAAGTAATAATTCAACTTCTCTTTTATCACATAAGGGCTCAAAGTTTCCATACTACCAGAAAACATTATGTATAAGTGTCTCAGGTTACAGGAAGTATATAAATAGCTTTGGAAACTAGTGAAATCAAAGTAACAGCTTTCTAAACATAAATTTTATTTTTTTTTCATCCCAACTACAGGAAAAAAACCCCAAAACATATTCCCAATTGACTGCAAGTTCAGCAAGATGTAGTCATTGAAGAAATATTCCCTCCACTGCCCCTTTACTCAAGTTAAAACCTATTCATACCAAGTTCTATGATACTCTGCACTATATGCTGGTACTTTATAAAGTCATTTAAGACAGTAACACAGAACTGTAAAGACCAGGGCTTATCAATCGCTGGCCAAAAGAATCACGCCTCACTTTCACCCTTCTCCAAGACTCACTGCCTTGATTGTCCCAGACAAACATAACTTTTCTCTTCCTTGCCTTGCATGAATTCTTCCTAAATCAATCATCTTTTCCTTCTAGAGATCTTACCTCCATGGGAAGACTCTCGGATGTCCCAAATAAGAACCCGACCATCATCTGATGAACTAGCAAAGATGTTGTCATTTACTGGGCTCACTGAAAGGCCGTACACTGCATCTTCATGGACAAACACATCCAAGGTCTCAGTGCTGGAAAAGAGACACAACATTATCATTCTTCCTTCTTTTGCTATTGTTTTAAAAAGCAAACTATTTATTGCTTTATCTACCTACTAATACTTTGTGACAAAGTTTCTGTAATTTCATAAGAAGACCCTTGTGTTTAATTAGAGTAAAAAACAAACAAAATGCCCATGTACAGTGACTTCATGCTATGAGGAAAAAAATCTCTCAAACTAAACCCCAAATATTAAAAACTTCAGATACTGCAACATGCTATGAAACACATAATGCATTAGATTTAAGTTTGGGAGGATGTAATGAGAAAGGGAATGAAGCCTTGGGACCTCTGGAGTAAATTTTTACTACTTAATGTAAAAAGGAACACAAGACAGAAGTTCATTCTTTAATACAGGTTTCTGTTTTTTCAAAAGTTCAGTTGAAGCTCACACAAGAGCAACCTTCCAGATGGCTTTTTCAGTAAATTTTCTTTGTTTTTCAGGATAGACCAGACTTATATTTTTCCATGTGGAAAGAACAGCAAAAAACCAACAAAATAAAAATAATTCCCCCAAAAGTATACCTGGATTTCAGCCATTTCACAGCTATAAAAAAAGCAAAAGTACAATCTCTATTCTTTTCCCAATGTTTTACATCATCTAAAAAGCTGGAAATAGTGGTATGGAGATGCCAAAAACTGAAATACTAAATCAGAAGGTCCTGGGACTGTTTTATTTCTTTTAAAAAGCTCCATTATTTATTTAGGGAATAAACTTTATATATGATCCCTATATCTCATGGAAGCTGCACCAAAGAGATCCCACATAAAATCAGCATTTTGCTCACATGGCAATTGATATTCTTAGTAATAGATCTACTAACTCTGTCTCAGGGACCATTAATAAAAAAGGGCAAAAAAAGCAGTAACAGAAAAAGCCATTTAAAGTTACGAAAAAGCAGTTGACAGACCAAGTGTTATCATTAAAAAGATATTAACTTTCCATGGAAATCAATCAGAATTTGGTGTGCCAGACTACTAAGGTTTCTTTTAGAAGATCACACAAAATAGCCTTAGAGGAAGAAATTCTGTATGGATTACAACTGGACTTAAAAAATTAAAAACCTAGTAACAAAAGCACATTAAAAATATGCACATATCAAAAAGACTTGTTAAAGCATCTAAACAAGACACAGCAGGAAAAAATACGTTATATGCAAAAGTTAAAATGACAAATATCTTATAGAGGCTTAAAAAGTCGGAACACAACAAACATTAGCATCTAAAATTGACATTTCTACATTTAATTAAAACAAGAAAAACAGAACACCAAAAAAAACCCCTCTCTCAAACACCCTGTCCCCCGCAAAAAGACCAAACACCCCTCCCTAAAGGCCTAAAATGTTAAAACCAGAACAAAAAACCCCCCGAACACTAAACAAAATGATATTCCTGAGAAAGCTTCAGAACAGAAGACAAAGTTACTTTTGCCCAGCTTGCATGTAAGAGTTATGCAAGCAGCAGACATAAGGTATCATGGAAGGCAGATATACACTGAACAATTCAATGCAACAGGTTTCAGACAAACACATTGAGAAATATGTCCAGATTATGTTATTCAGGAACCTCAAAGAAATGTAAGGCTTTATATTTCTCTGTTCTTACATAGATCTCTTCCTGCCTTTTCTTTATTTTCTTGAGTTCATGTTAAATGAATGGTGAACGCTTAAATCTGTAGTAGTTATTAGTACAGACCAAAATTTTAAAGTTTTTTACTTCAAAAGCAGTAAGCCCACTAGACATGATGTCTAGAGAAGTTCAATTCAATATAATACCGCTACTGTATTAATGATATTTTGACTAACAGTCTAATCTTGATGCAACACAACAAAGCCTAATTCCCAACTGTTCTGCAGTTTTGGTGGAAAGTAAGTATCAAAACCAATATTCTTCATGTTAGTGTGGAGAATCAGGCAGCTGCATCCAAAGCTTTAACAGGAAGTTAGGTAGGCCAAGCACTAGCCATCTTAAATACAAGTCAGGTGAGTCTGTTGAAAAACAAGAAGTCTGTATGTGCCAACAGCTGTTTATGTGCCAGAATAATCTATCAGAACCTACTATGCTGTCTGCAGGAGAGCATATATATTTAATAACCATTCTCTCTCCTGAGGTCAAAATAATACAGAACCCAAATGCTGAAAAACAAAATGAGGTGATGGGGAATACTTCATTCCAGTTATGAATTTAGATAAACAAAAAGCAAATTTCAGTATTAAAACACTGTTCTTCTTCTAAACCATTCATTTAAAACAGAAAATGCTTCCAGTGAGTTGACATTAAAGGAGTTCTTGTAGCAGTGGAAACACAAACTGTATATTTACCTTTCGACATCATGGAGTATAACTTGCTCATCATTGCCTAAAAAGAGAAATGTAAGCAATTAACACCATGTTCTAGTGGTTCAAAAGCATTATGGTGAAGAAAAACACAAACCACCCTTTTAAAAAAAAATTTACAGTTTCAAAACCAATACTGAAACAGAAGACCAGCTCGGTTGCTACACGGTTACCCTCTGCTCAGTTATATGAAAGGTTCCATGTGATATTGCCAGTCATGACCAAATGCACCAACCTGTCATCTGCTACTGTTCAACAAATAATTCTATTTAAATACGCACCTAATAATTCTTTGTCCAGTTTGAGCTTAAGTTTTGGGAGATTTGCAATAAAGACTATTACATGAAGCAGCAGAACACTTTAACTCTCATGAAAACACATCTTTCTTCCTGCTCAAAGGATGCTCCATAATAAGATTGTGGATGGTGAAAAGAGATGTCATAAATGAAATGCACGTGGCTCCCAGATCAAATGCTGCCAACTAACACTGTCAGCACTCAGGGTTTTGCAACCCTGGCATGAACGTGACGGCCAATGTAATTTCTTCTGTATTAACAAAAACCAAACCAAGCAACCAGACAATCATGTCACTTTTCTTTGATCACACTCATTGAATACAATGGAAACTAACCACATGTGTGCAGGCTAAGAGGGTCACAGCCACTAAGTAATTCCAATAGCTCATGCAGAGTTTTTCAAGCTGTAACAACAGATTATTTTTTTAGTCTCTGGGCTGAATATTTTATTACCTAAATTGGGCATTTCCTCTTTAGAAATATTTAAGGACACACACACTTTTATATTTAATTCAGAAAAAAAAAAACCAAAAAAACAACCAAACAACCAGAAAGCCTGCAAAGTCATATTTTTATGCTCTGTGTATCTTTGTAGTTGTGATGCTTTCCTAATGCACACTAAAGAGAGAGGTTCAGAAGGAGCAAGATTTCACGTTATGATTTTTCAATGTTCAGTTGACTCAGTTTTCATTTATCCCATACATATTTCAGTTGTATTCTGTCTCAATAGAGAAATATGAGAGAGTTTTTCTTTGACTAGTGAGGTATGAGATTTTCTATAACCATTTGCTCTTCGCCCAGGCTCCTATAAAATCATGCCAGCCTTAGATTACTGCAGCAGCTCATCTTTTCCATGGTACAATAAACAAGTCATTTAAGTGTAAGTGTCCTTTGGTCATTAATTGTATTTGGAACTGCCCATTATATATTATTACACACTGTTTATACCTAGTAAAGCTACTCTAGTGCCTATGTATTTCACCAGTGAAAAACGCAGCCTAGTGTCTCCAATCATAGAATTTCCTCCAGCAGACACTCCTGTCTCTTCAGCCTCCATCCACTATGAACACAAGAATCATTCCAGTTGCCTGGTTTCAGGCATCCAGTCATCATGGGATCAAATTCCCTTCCATCACAAGCTCCAAAATGGGAAAGAAAGAATGAAAGGAGAGTGGAATAACCAATGTTTTCCTCTGTTCCATGTGTAGGAGGAGAAAGTGGCGACAAAAATCTAACCACAAACTGTTTGCTTCTGGTAAGGATTCAGCCCTGCAGAAAACATCACTGCTGTTCAGCCCAGAGGGGTTCCCACTTAAGAGTGTTTTTACTTTAACACTGGAGAGTTCATTATTCACTGAGACTAACTGGGTCATAATTGTGTACACAACTGTGTCATTTATAATCTCTCTTGTTTTGATAACTGCAGTTACAACAATCAGAAAGACAGGAAGAATCTGCCATTCCCTTCAGAGTTACTTGTAAGGGTGGAATACCATAGAGCACATACAGAGGAGCACAGTTAAGGCGGCCTAAACCCCGTATCTGTCATATAAGCCTTAAAAAAAACCAAATTCAATTTCCTGTAGATTTATTTCAGCTTTCCATATACCTAACCTTAAGTGAAAAGAAAACAGAAGTCCATGCACTTTATTAGGGAGGGATCTTGCATTTCAAATGCTGCTCTACTCTCAGTGTGGACAGAGAAGGGCAACAATATTCTTCAGGGACGGGAACTTTTTTGGGACAGCTTTTTCCTCCAGAGATTACATGCGAAACACTGTCCACTCAGTTCCTGCCTTCCATTTTTGTAACAGCTACATGGGGTGCTTGCTCCTTCAAAGCAAAGAACTCTGAAATTCCTTGGATGCAATCCAACTTGTACTGAAGTGGAAAATCCCTTCTCCTCTGTTATCAAGAGCTGCTTTAGGGAAAGGTCATCAGATCCTAAGTCATTAGCCATTGGTAGTCATTTATTTACAGAATAAATTGAGCTCTATATCACTTGTGCTAGTTTCCATATTCTAATTTTTAGTTTTGGGGGTTTTTTAAGTATTCCAACTTCTATGATTTAAATACAACTCCAAACTCAGGTGTGGGTGTGGGAGTCTGTGTGACAACCAGTAGATCTTTGGACCCACAATTCTTTCAGACTTTTTAATGATGATCTCCCAGAACATCACTGAGTGAATAAATATAGCTAGCCCCATTTTACCAACAGAGATAAAACAGATGGTACATCTAGGCCATGCAGCAAAATGACTCTTTACAAGGGATTCAAGAGTCAGACTCACAGCCCTTGCAGATGAGCTCACTAAATCTTGAAGGAGCAGCTGAAAGAGTTCCTGACTCCTCCAATGGAAATAATTTCTGGCAGAGGCACAGTGTTTTTATGCAAACTGGAGGAAGAAAAATATATGAGAATGGCCAGTTTCTCTGTGCATCAGCTGTCACAGCTCACCTAACCTGGCATCTTAGCAAAAATCCACCATAATCAATTATATAAATCTTCAACTGTAGGTGTTAACTCCAGTAACAAGGTACAGTCAAGCCACTCTTCTGCCTTTCCTGTGAAAACAGCAGCCTCTAACAGCAAAGCTCAATGGACAGAGGGGCGAGTTGGACATGAGAAAATACCATTCCAGCTGGTCTAGCAAGATTTGACACACTTCATTCCTTGAATATTCATGTAAGGTTCCATTTGGCTGAATCCAAATTAAAGTAAAAGAGACTCTGGCCCAAAATTCCACTGGAATCACTTGTGCAGATATATTCATTTAAAGACAGCATGTACTGCTGTCTTTCTCATAAAACAAACAGCAGTCCCCAGAATAACAAGACAGGCATCACTATTTGACAGTCTAGGGGTTTATTCCACCTGAGAAGTATATCTGAATCATTTTATCCTTGAAACCTGACACCATGTTAAGCTTTGTCATGTTTTTTTTTCTAAGGGATATTATAATTTTAACACAAGATGGAAAGATGGGAAGCTTCCACTATTCACATACACTCAGAATCAATCTCTAGCATTGATTTGCAGTTCACGAATCTTCGTTCAAAAAGGTAATGAAGGGCTTTGACCAAGTAGTCTCAGAGTACCCTAAAGTAAGTCTAGCTGTATGTTAATGGACATACTGATGAAAGATACAAATTCTCATCCATTCTATGACCATGTCAGATAGTGGAAATGAAGTACAGCAGAAAATGACACTTGACTGCATTTACACTCTTGTGCCTTTTTCTTCTCAATTTAGTTTTTCCTCCCTATCTCAACACTTTTAAAATCAAGTGGTGAAATTGACCTAAATTACAGAAACTACTACCCCAGAACAAGTATATGTCCACTTCCCTTACCTTATTTTAAAGACTGAATTAAACTTTCTATTAAAAATTAGATTTATATTAAAAAGAGATGAGAACATCAAGGGTTATCAGAGGCCAATGTGCCAACAGTTCTAAAAGGCAGAAGCTTACCTAATAAGAACTGAAACAAGGTCTAAGAAAAATATGATCCACCAATAGATGGCAATAGTCCTTCATGAGCCATTAAGCGTGCATTGAAATCAGACAGCAGCAGCAAAGATTTTCAAGCATCAGGCTTGAGTGCCAGAGAGAATGCAGGGTCTGCTCTCAGTACAGCTAAGAGGGAATAACAAAGACAATGTTTTCCACAGTCTTTAGCACAAGTAGGGGCAGATCAGACCTAGGATTATCACGGTAGCTCAAGACATGATGTGCTTACACCAGGGTTTGGAGAAAGGCATGACAAAATCGAAAATGTGCTAGCTAAAGGATTCCCTGTTCCCAAAAAAATGCCAATTGCTGATTAAGAACACCTTCTAGATCTCATGTGGGGCAGAATCTCATTCATGGCTTCTACTCCAAGGCATACACAATACATATTCATGTGAAATCAGGATGCTCTTCGTTCCTTACCTCCCGAGAACACTTTTGTATTGCCACTGTTGAAAGCTAAGCAGAAGATGTTAGAGTGATGCTCCCCTTTCAGCTGAACTGGTTTGACTCTTGAGTGGATGGCTTCTTCCATATGCCAAAGTAAGACTCGGCGGTCATCCCCTCCTAAAAGAAATAAAGGAAATGTGCGTTACTGCCTGAGCCATGTGTAAATTGACTACAGACAAATTATTTAACTCTGCAGCTATTCATAAAAAGCTTTGCTAAAACCCTAATTAGCATAAAAAATGTATGCCTTTTTGGATATATAGACACACATTTACATTAAGATGTCACGCAGTCAGGTATTCAATTAAAATTAATGAAAACAGAGCAATCAGCAGGAAAAGTTTGAATTAAACAGCTGCCATTCTGCCAACACATAGTGACAACCTATAGCAACCTGGAAACTCAGAAATTTACTGCTATGTAAAACTCCATGGCAAGCTGTAGATGAATTACATGCCAAATTCACATACGCATGTTGGCAAAATGCTTCTACATCAACTCCTTGTTGCCAGCATTGCTTATGTTATTCATAAAATACGAACTTTTTTCCCCTTTCACTGACAACTATATCTCCTCCAGCAGTCTTTTCAAAGCCTTCATAGCATAGGTTGGCTCAGGACTGACATGTGGCCATAAAAAGATTTTACTGAAGCATTAATAAGTCTTCAGCATGCACAGTTATGTCAGGCTTCCAGACCTGTAAAGGTTAAGACAGACATTTCTGAAGCAAAGTCCTGACAAAGAGAGTACCTGGAGAAAGTTCAACTCTCTTGCTTTATATCTTGCTGTACTCCTAATTGCTTGCCTGCATGCAGTTCTAAGTTCAGAGCTCTATACATAAATATATTTAAGTGCCTCCTTCTCTGTCTGGCAAACAGTTAGATATAAAATAAATATTAGACTGTTTGTGCTTCAACTGCATTAAGTTCTTATTTATTAGGAAATGAAAAAAATCAAGATACTATTGTATTGGTCGGCATTCTCAACAGCAATTTTGAATGCCTGTAAAATCTGAATAAGGTTTCTTCAAGTCAGACTCAAAATATTTTTGGTATTTGTCTTTAATAACAAATGAAAGGGAATGGCATCACAAGTGAAAAGTGACACTAGAAACATGCTGATTACAGTTAAAACATTTTACCGATTCTTTGCGCAATCAAAAGCCTAAACTCAGAGCCTTTTGAGCTGCTATCCAGAGGACAAAGGCATCCAAAAGAGAAAAGAAAGAAACCAAAATTACTTGGCCTGCTGTTTACTTACAGAAAAGGTAAATGCATAAATAGATTTCATTACTACTGTTAATCAGATTTCTTAAAACTTTTCACATCATATGTAGCTATTAAGAAGTTTTCCCATGGAACTGAGTTATGTCAAACATCCTACAAGTAAAAAGTCTCTCAGCCTTTGAGTCTCCTAACAGATTTTATGACACTTTGATAGACAGTACAGCAGCATGTTATGATTACCCGTGCTCCATGAAATTTTGTATTCCTCCTCCTGATTCTGTACTTCACACATCAAACAAGAGTACATGATACAAAGATTTGTGATGCATTTGATAACTACTAAGAACGAGTCAAATCTGATGGATCCAAAATCTTACAGTAATTTATGGTCAACTAAACTGATGGAAGCTTATATTCCTTTCTGTCTAGAAATAGGAGAGAAAGTTGTATTTGCACTCCAGTGATTGTAGATGAGCTTGTGATAAGGAGACACAGAAATACATGAGTGTCGAAACATATGATAACATTATTCAAGTTAAGATTAAGAAGTAATTGTCACACTGAACGTGACCACTTCCCAAAGCTGCCAACCACCATGTCCTAACCTTATCACTACCTGAAAAACAATTTAAGCAACATTTAACACAGATGAACGCCAACATTGCTTCTATCAGACTTCATTTATTGCCTTTTGTAAAAGACATTTCAGGGCAAAACATAGTAACATACTGTTATTATTTGTTACCATAGCTAACAGATTTGCAAAACCACTGCAGAAAGTCTACACATCCTCCTACCTAACAGCAAGTCATCTAGGTGTCTCACTTCAACAGTAAACTCATAATCATTTCCACCAACCACTGTCCAGATACAACAAAAATAATTAAGACATCCACATAAAACTAGCATTACTGTGGTTCCCAGCACACATACAGTATTGGGAGGAGTCGGATAACTTGCAACCTGTGCAGAAAAGTGTTTGAAAGTGTGAAAAGTTGCCACTACCTTCTCTTTTATAAGTTCCTATACCTTAGTGCCTGTTTGCCTCCACCTTGGAAACTACTTTTCCTGTTGAATGCAAATGTCTCTCTCTTCCCAGACACCTAGATCGCCATGAAACTTTGGTGGTGGCACATTCTATATCTTAGGAGCTTTTAAATGCTCCCCACACTCATACAGTGCTGTCCCTTCTCCATCTATGTATTCTCTTGTACGTCCTCGTCTTTGAGAACTTCTACACCTGTTCACTCCTCAGTTTTATTCCCCTCATACCGCACTGAGACACAAAAGTTTAACAAAATAATAGCATTAACTGTGTTGGAAGTGTGTTCCCTTCTAATTTCAATTCAGCTATTCTAGAAATACTTTCAACTTAAGGCCACTTCCACCAGAAAGAAAAAGTTACCCAATGTGTTGGACCGCAAAGGATTTGTGGCAAACAAGACACTCCAGCAGTCCCTACATCCTCATACAAGAGAACAAGAAGTGCTAAGTCACAGGCAAATAATACCCAAGAAAAAAGGCAAGTCTTAAGTGACTGAAACCAGCAAATGCAATCTTCATTACCCAAACCTGACTCTTACTATAAGAGGGAAGAAAGGAGGGAGATGCACATGTATGGACAGATATACACGGAGAAAGTAAAGAAAACATGAATATATAGTTTTTATGCTCTGTAGAAAGGAACAGATTCATCAGGCAAAGGAACAATGCAGCATAAGTTACAAGGCCAAGAATTATAGGAAACTTCAGGTCTGTAGTATTTGTTCTATGCAGTAGATCAGCAAATGCAGCTTAATTAAAATGTTTTCAATTTATGGTGAATTTATTGTGCATGTACATCAATCCTACAACGACTGAAGCAGAAGTCATATTCTTAACATAATATAGAGTATATACCAACAGCAACAGGTTTAGTACATATCTGGAAAACCTGGACATATGGCTTCATATGAAAATATCTTCATCAACAAGGCTCCACATGTGGATTTTCTGGAAATTGAAGATCCACAGGGAGTTTGTAATTTTTCAGTCCATGGTGTCAGAAACAGTAAGTTTGACATCTACAATGAGGAAATATCTTCACTTTCATCTTATTTTGCAGATTCTGTTTAGGATTGTATGAATGACAATTTGAAAAGTAAAGTTTGTGTGACCCAGCTAAGAACTACACAATGCCATTCTACAGTTACTTTTCAGAAAGGAACCACATTTAAAAAGATTTAATTAGTCAAGTACTTCAGTGCTCATTACAGGCGGGGTCAAACCTCCTTCTACATTCAAAACCAAAGAGAGACAGGAAGAGAAGTCTATTTGTTTTAGACCTAAAATACTTTGAAGGGGGCCAGAACATACCCTTGCCAAAAGTAAATCTAGTCCAAACAGTATCTGCATAGCTCATGAAACACACTTGAGCTCCTGTGTACTAACAGAAGCACTTCAAAATCATATCAGTCAGGACTGAAAAACTGCAGTTTTAAAGTGCATTAACCTTGCTGATTGTGGACAGAGCCCAAGACCACTACTCCCCTTTATCTCCCATATACTACACCCATTTGCTAAAGAACCTACATGGCAAGTGGGCAATACTTCTAAATCATAACATGAAAGATTAATCTCATTGCTTGTATCTGCTTCAGAAGTTGCATGAATCACAGAAAGCAGGATTGGATGGTATTTCAAGAAGTTGATCACTTAGTTGGCCCTGGCCAAAGGCAAAAGGCCAGACTCTGTCAGAATTATTCCCAGAAGGTAAGTCTCTAGTTTGCTCTTTAAAAAACACTGCTGAGGTAGATTTCATACCCTCCTTAGGCAGCCTATTTCAGTTTTTCATTATCCTTGCCGTTAGGCAGATTACCCTATTATACCAAGCCTGAGGGTGCAGTTTGACATTACATATAATCCCACTCCCCCTTGCCATGTGCTCCTGCTATTTTCCCTTCCATTGGACTCAGCAGCCATTCAGGCAGGGGGTAAGTTAAGGAAGTTGACTTGACAGAAAATCAACTGACAGACAAACAACCTCTCCCCACCTATTCTGTCCCCCTGATCGGATGCTGCCATCATACCAGTTTCAGATTTTTAAATTCCAAAAGTGCCACAGTGCAAACAATGAAGAGGAGAAATAACTGATTGAGTCACAGGATGAAGGGAAAGTGCAAGATCAAACAGCACCCTGAAATCTTTCTTCTTATAATTTGAGACCATTTTTTCATCTTATTCCCAGCAGACAAAAAAGAGTTTACAACTTCATGTAATAATAATTAAAAGCACTTGTATGCAGCTCAGGACTTGCATTTATACTCAGCTGTTCTTTCTGTAGACTAAATGGACTCCTTTCTTTCACTATTTCATTCTTCTAGGCCTCTGATCATTCTTCATGCCCTCTTCTGAATTTTCTCAGTTTGGACACAGCACCCAAAATTGAGCACAGCACTCCATCTGAGGCCCCAACAGCACTACAGGAGGTTTACTTCACATGCTTTCTGATGATATTTATGTTGTGATATTTATGCATTTGTATCCTTTTCTACATGACTATAGGCTAGTCTCCATAGTGTATTCCTAGAGTCAACCATTTTTATTCACATGCTGTAGGTTGCACTTGTCCCTCTCAAAACACATGGTATTTTTTTCCATGTAATGTATCTTAATTAACTTGAACTTCAACTCCTATCTCCTGAAGTTATTGCTGCCTTATCCTATCTTTCCTGAGAAATTTTATAATTTCTCAGACATTATTTAAAGCATGACATAGTAACTGAACCTAATATCCCTCCTCATACAGAATTCTGCTTGATACAAAGAGACCAAGATCAAAGCGTCCCTCCTGAAAACATACCTGATACTCCATCCCTTTATTCAGAATACTCCACAGCCTTTGCTAAAGTCACCTCATTCCCCCGTTTTAGGCTCATGTTCCTCCAGATTTACGTAACAACTAAATGACAGATGCATTTCCAATACTTTCTTGCAGCCTCACAAATTTAAGATCATAGAGCACCTATTAATTTTTGCATTATCTGGTAGGAGGGAAAAAAAAACGAGAAAAATAACACTGGCATGGATTAAGTAAGCCTCTGATTACAGTACTTCCCAGAAGTTATCTTGAAAATGCAGTTTAAAGTCCGCCAAAAAAAGTGGGAGGTTCTGATAAAGGTACTCATGTTTGTAAAAGATAGCAGGCATGAAAAATGACAGTCAGATAAACAAACAGGAAAACATATCCACAAACCTAAGGATGGGAGAAAGACTATTACACAGACCAAGTAAAGCTGATTTTTAAGAAGACAAATTGCAGGAGGTGCTTGGCAAATGTGAGGGAAGAAGTTAGTTGCATACCATTGCATGGTGATTTTAATTTCCATGCATGGACAGTCATGTGTTTCTCAAACTGTTAAAACAAAAAACACTGTCTAGTACATAAAGTGTTGCAAAGACACATTTTGCCCAATAAAATCTTTCAACTCTATCCAGAAGCAAGCTTTAACCAATTTCAACGCATTTACATCTTTTTTATATGTTAAGCTTTCCCCTTCCCTTCTGTCATTCTATAGGTAGTTTTTTCCTACTTGTCACACTGCATCTTCTCCTGAGTGTCCACCTCCTCCCTCCAGTTATTTCAATTTTTTAAATTCTTGTCCTTATGTCAGTCCCTTCTTCTAGCACTCCTGTCCCAAAACATTAATCTCTCCCCTTCTGCCTCTCTATAAAGTGACACTGTTGAGTTTCGCACAGGTACACAAAGAGCCTCCAGACTGGCCCCCAATTCAATGTGGACCTCAACTTTTTTACTTTGAAACATGGTTAGGAACAAAACCAAATATTATTAAACATATACTTTCCAATACAAGATTTAAAGAAGTTAAGATACCAAAAAGTTTCGAACATGCTTTCAGAGGGCCTGCTGAGGCTTGTCTGCACCGAAGTTCTCTCCAAAATCCTAACAGGAAAATTATCTGTAACTGCAATATAAGCCCTGTTTAAGCAGTTTGAATTGTTTACTGAAACAGTAATCATTAGCCTTACAGACTCGCTTCTGTGAGACACATTTAAAAAAAAAAAAAAAAAAAAAAAAAAAAAAAAAAAAGTGGGACACATACCTAAGGAAAGCATTCCAGCCAAGTGATGAGAACAGCACTAACTTGGATGCAGGCTAGTATTTCAATGGCATCGGTATAGCTGCTACGAATGCACTGTATCAGCTATACTTAAAACAGCTCTAAGAAAGTCTAAGTTGTTACCAAGTCAATCAGCCAAAGCAGACTTCTCTAGGTTAAGAATATACATATTACTTAAGACTGAACAACTGAAAAGACTGCTTGCACTCTCCCTTTTCATGCACTCCAATATACCTGTTAACTCTCTTAGTTGCTGTAAGTGCAGCTGGAAGCATTCAACATCTCATCCTTTCTTCTGTACACTGACTATTTCCAGGGAAGAGAGACCCTCATGCCACTAATTCTAAGGCTTTATCTGCATTTGGAAGTCTTTTGAAGCAACTTTCCTACAAAACTTCAGAGTAGAGGCAGCTTACACCCTTCCTTTACCTTTCCTCATTGCTCTTCTTCCTGCTGTTGCTATTTCTCAGAGCTTCAAGATCAAGCATGGCCTTAAAAAGGAGTGCTTTGAGTGTAATTTTAATGAAACTTAGTCTTATAATGGCATGAAATTTAACAGAATATCCATAAATATTCGGACTTTTAATTTCTTGTTCCTGACTGAAGCACAAAGCACCTGCCTGCTGTTGCTATGGCCCATAAAGCATTCTAGATATTATGGTCACAGATAACATGAAACTTTTTTAAAATAAAGTTACCATAATTAGAGCTCTACATTTTCTCAGGGCATCAGTAGAAGGTCAGACTTAAGGTAATCTGTTCTTGGTTATCCCAAAGTTGTGCACTGCTGGCACATGTAATTTTTTTTTTAGGAGGGTAGAACTCTAGTAGCATGTATATACTACATATGGAGGAAAACCTTACCCTCTTTGAACATTCTGAAGCTCTATGAAAAGTTAAGAAATTGAAAACTGGTCATTGCTTGAAAGCCTTCCTTTTACATATACTTTTTTAGATATCCACTAGATGTGAGCTCTGCCTTCATTCTCTCACTGCACCTACCTTGATTAAGGCAGTTTGGACAAAATAAATTCTTAAAAGTCCCTTCCAGCCCTGGACTGTTTATGCTTCTGCCTAAAGAATGGATGTCAACATAGGCAAGTGCATTGATGATATGGCAAGACCTAAAGTATATCCTGAGGCCTTCTTGAGCAAGACGAACAGAAAATACTGGTGGTGTTTCCATCACTTATTATGGAAAAAAGAAAAAAACAGATACACTTGAGCTCTCTGTAGCACTTTAGAAGTAAAAATACATCACTCTACTTTCTACTGGAGAAGGACCAGTATGAACCAGTATGACAACTGGCACAAATGGGAACTTTAGAACAGGTGAACCAGCATTCCCTTCCCATACACACTCATGTTTATATACATATATATGCATGAATGTATACACACATATATTCACAAGATAAATGGATGCATATCTCAGAAGCTGCACGTGCATAAAGATAAAAGAATCCCTAACAGTAACACTAAGATCCTTCATGGACACTTACTTCAGACATCACTGGACATATAGCTCCTGGGTTTCTTCAGGTACGAATATTAAATTTAGGAAGGTTTCAGTGTATCAGCTTCCACTCTGTGTTTATACAGGGTTTCTATTCTGCCCTTCCTTAAAAGTAATCAGTCATAAAAACTTTTTATTGAAACCTCTTTGAAGTTATTACTGATACCATTGTGTGATACAGTTCACCTCTGCCCAGACACCACCCGCTCAGCCATGTCCTCATCACATTCCTCAGTAGCCCCTGCCGCAATTTACACGGTGGACAGGCAAAACCGAGGCCCTCAGTTAATAACCAGGCCAGCAACCCCCTGGCAAGCGGAGACCACTCTCCACAAAGTTGCCAAGGCCTTGTGCCAAAGACCTCTGCGATTCCCCTGAGGGCAGCTGCCCCACACGACGGGGAACAGGCCTTTCCCGCTGCTGCCCGGCCCCTGGGGAGGGACCTGTCGGCAGCCCCAGCCCCGGGAGAGCAACCGAAGGGGGGCCGCTCCCTCCAGCCCGCTTTCCTCGGGGGCGAGGGGCGGCCGGGACACAACGCCCCCCGACCGCGGCCTGCAATGGACACCGCGCTCGGCGGCCCGGCCCTGCCCGGGGCGGCGCGATATGAGCGGTCCCTCCGGGGCCGGCAGCCCCATCCCCGCCGCTCGAAGGTCTCTGCCCCCTTGCAGACGAACGCGGGGTCCCAGGGCTGGGCGGGAGAAGAGCGCCGCGACCCCTCGGCGCCCGAACCCTCGGGGCGCCACGGGCGGGATCGGCCCGCGATTCCCCGGCCTGTCGCTAAGAGCCGCCCGAGGAGACCGCGGCCTGCAGCGCCCGGCCAGGCCCCGGCCTCAAGTTGCCTCCTTCCCCTGCTGCCCCTCGGAGCCCGGAGGCGGGGAAGCAGGAAGAGGCACCTGCGCCAAGCGCTGCTGGGGTGGGGGAAGGCGGGCAGCCGGCCGCCGAGCCCCGCAGCCCCTCCCTGGCTGGGGGTGCAGAGCCTTTCCTCGTCCTCGGTGTCGCAGCTGATGTCAAGCTCTCGCCTCCCTCCTACCTGACAGCATCCCCCACCCCTATGGCTCCCTCAGCCCCGGGCAGGCAACAGAGGAGACGTGAAGCCAAAAACCATCACCACAAATATATCCTCCTCTTCCTACAAACGCGCCCTGCGAGGGGAGGGAGGAGGAACAAAACAAAACCCGACTCCCCTCCCCCAAAAGAAGATGGGGTGGGGGTGGCCCTGAAGTGACCAGTCCCTCGACTAAACCGATCCGGTTCCCGCCCGATGCCGAGCGGCACTGCGGCCCCCCCGGCCAAACTCGGGACCGCCGCCCGCCCCCGGCAGCGATTGCTGACCCCCGGCCCGGGGCACGGCGCTGACAAATGTCACCCGGTGCCCACAATGCGCGCCGCGGGGCTGCTGCTTCTCCGTCGTCGTCCCCCCAAAATAAGAAAATCTCCTTTTACGAGGAAAGACACGCGAGCCATCAAATAAAAGGGCACCCCTAGCTTCCACCCCCAGCGCCCGGGAAACACTCCCGTAAAAACTTTGTCCAGGGCTCCCCTCCCGATAATAGTAGAATTTAAAACCTGTCAACCATTTTAGATCCCTACTTGGGAAAACATCATTCCCGGGCACCGGTGGATTTAGGAAACGGCTCTGAGCAGCGCTGCCGCGGCTCCCCTCCCCCGGGCCGCAGAGGAGGCGGCCGGGGAGGAAGATGCTTCCTGGGGAGGGGGTGGCGGGAGGGGGCGAGGGACGGGAGCGTTCGCTTTACCTGAGACCAGCCACTGGCCTCCATTGTTGGAGAATTCAATGGCATTGACACAGCCGAAGTGGCCCAGGAGGTCCTTCTTGTAGAGGTTCCTGCAGCCCCGCAGGCGTCTTCGCTGGAAGTCTTGGGTGAGCAGGGGGTCCCCCTCCAAGCCCCGCTGGGACAGGAACCCCACCACCGACCGCATGCTGCCCCCCCGGCTGCCTCTCCTCCTCATGCTGCCGCCTGCGCCGCTCCCCGCCGCTCCTTCCCCCGCCGCCCCTTCCCCCGCCGCCGCCGCCTCCCCTCCCCCTCTTCCCCCCTTGTTATGGTTATGATGATTTTTCTTTAGCCAGCCATGGCAGAGAGGTGTTAGACACTCCGCCGCTTCCTGATCCCGCTGGCTCCTCCCCGCTTCCCTCAGCAGCTGATCCTCAGCTGCAGCCCGCGCCTCCCGGCCCGGCTGTAGCGTGGCGCCGCCGCCGGTTAACGCGCTCCTGGAGCGGCGCGGGGGGACGGTAACGTTCGCCACTCCAAGGACCTCCTGGGGCAAGGACACATTCGCCGCTGCTGGGACTTGCAGGGGGCCGGACACACTCGCCGCTCTGGGGACCTTTTGGGGAAAGGACACGTTCGCCACTCGGAGGACCTGCCCGGGAACGGGCACACCCGTCACTCGGAGGAGCCGCGGGAGGACGCGTCCGGCCGCCGCTCAGCCGGCTCGGCTGAGTGACCTGTGCCGCCTGCGGCCCCGCGGCCGGCAGGGAGGTGGCGACGGGCGGGCAGGTGCTCCCGCGAGCGGTGAACGGGAAGGGAGCGCTCCCGAGCCACGACCGGCCCGCCTTGACGTCCTGCGGACAACGCACCGGAGGGAAGATGAGGGGGAAAAAACAGCTCAAGTGCGGGGGTGGTTTGCAGTGGGGCATTGTCCTCTATAAATACTGAGTGATTTCTACGGAAGTTCAAAGTATTATGGCTTTAGAATTTCGTTTGTTTGGGGTTTTTTTGTTGTTATTGTGGTTGTTTTCTCTATGATAGTTTTTATGGGGCTGTCAGAAGTTTCATAGCTTGCTCTCTCCTGCTCCTTCCCGAGCAACACTGAAAACAGGAGGGTTGCCCCATCACAAGTGAGTCAGTAGACCTTTCTGCAGCCCCGGTAGACTACTGGAAGTACAGACGAATTTTCTTCTCTTACCCTGCAGTATTAACTAAACCCCAAAACGCAGCTGGCTAACCAGGTGGAACTGATCTGTGTTGTCCTTCACTGTTCAACGATGCCCCAACCTTTACCTTACTGGGATAAGAATATCTTTTCTCTTTCACAGGACCCTATACCTCTCAGGTAACATCTGATGCCGTGTCAGACAACAGGAGTGTCATTCAAAGAGTGATGTCCTTGAGGCACTGCACAGACTCCCAGTCCCACCTTGCAGCATCTGACTGCATGCTGCCTGTGCACAAAGTGAGCAGCTT
This sequence comes from Callaeas wilsoni, assembly GCA_013398955.1. Classification (NCBI taxonomy): domain Eukaryota; kingdom Metazoa; phylum Chordata; class Aves; order Passeriformes; family Callaeidae; genus Callaeas; species Callaeas wilsoni. The sequence goes on along the minus strand of VWPU01016964.1, from coordinate 138,170 downwards.
GAAACTTTCAGGTCTGTATTTCCCCATGGCACCGGTACCTAGGGAAGATACAGTTTTCAGGTGAGAGGAATTAGCCTGACCATCCTGGCCATGTTTGTGTAGCACTGCATCTACTTGGAATTAGAAATCTTCAAACTTTAAAATAAGCAGAGAGAAAAACCCTCACTGAGATAAACTGTGATGTGGCAAGGTAACTGAGTGCTGTTAGACTGCTGCCATATTCTGGTGACAGCTTTTCCATAGAAATAGAAATTATTTCGTTATAGAAAGTCAGTTAAGTGCTTTGGGGTTCTTCTTGGTTAAGATTATAGAAAGAGCATCAAATCCTGCATAAACCAAGCTTTTTATTTGACAACACTATAGCCTTAATTTTAACATATAACAAAAGTAAATTAAAAACTTTCCTTTCCAATTTGGAATAAAAAAAAGAAGGTAAGAAGTTACATTAACAGTGTTAGCATTAATAATTAACAATGCTTCACAATTGAAGTGAAAACAGAGCAGTTAATCTCTTCTAATCTGAACTGTACATAAGGGTCTTTTCTAGTTATAGTTGTTGATGGCCAACTATTGCCTAACATGTCTAGCCACCTTCAATATAGAGAGGCAAAGACACTGTCCATCATGGTTTGTGTTTATTACCTTATCTTCAGACACAGGTAAGCTTCAGACACTGCTATAAAATCATATTTTATAGCTCTGTTGCTTGCATGCCATGACATTCTGCACCATTACAATTACAGCAGAAACTGTTGCTCACTTCTAAATTCCCAACATGTGTTTCATTTTTTTCCCCTTTCCTAAAGTATTGTTCAGGTTGAATATCTTTGAGTATCTTTGGTTTCTGTACTGAAATAAATATGCAATATAATAAAATCTCCAGTGCTTTTTCTCCATGTTCTGGATCCAGTTTCTAGGAAAGCTGTGTACTTACATGGTCTTGCATAGAAATAAAACTATTTCCTAAGCCCCCAGTGCCAGGATTTTCAAGAAAGATTTAACTGAGTTTTTTTGGTTGTTTGGGATTTGTTTTCCTTTTTTTTTTCTCATTTGTTTTTGTGGATTTTTTAAAATCACATTTGTAAGCAGTCAGAATTTAAAGGAAAAATAATAGCAGACTGCTAATCTGTTCTGTTCAATGATATGACTGCATAGGTTAAAAAACTGTACTGGTAAGCATTCTTTTCACTCTCTGATTCCTTTCTTTGAATTAATTTTGAATATAACACCTAAGGAAGTTATCATAGCCTATACAGGTAGTATCTTCCTTTGAAAATAACGGGTTGCTGTGTTAATAATGCCAGAGTGCTGTTATCTCTCCAAAGCACGTACACTGTTGTCCTGAGTCATACTGAAGTGGCATCAGTGAAGCACCTTTGTCTACTTTAACAGTAACATTCTGAAGCTTGGAATGGAGTTGATGTACTGACAGTAGTTAGTCAAACAGATCAAACTTCACCAAGTTGCTGTTCTGTGGGACATGTTAGTATGTGGGGTGCTATATGGAGACTGATTGTCACAGACCAAACTGGATTGAGCCTGGCCAGACTCAAAGGGCACAATGCTTGAGCTGCTCAATTCTGCAGGACGTCTATAGTCTCCTCCCTGTCTCAAAAGCAGCATGAAATCAAGCACAACAAATGGTTGACTGGAATTTCAACAAGCAGGCAACAGAGTGGAGGAGTCAACTGGAAAGGCAATGCGAGATAATGAACATGGTGGTGACTTGCTGTAGATGCCCTTGGAAATGAAGGCAAGTAAATAATGTTTGATGCAATACAGAAGAAGGAACTAAGAGAATCCTTCAAATAGAGAAGTGATGTGGTTAGAGTAACGATCTATGTAAACAATCTTGGGTTGCAATTCCAGAGTTGTTAATTCCAGGGCAGTGCAGGGCCAAGTCTCTCAGCAGTACTAAATTGATCTGGATGAGGTATGGCCATGGTGTCACATTGCTCTCATGTTAGCTTCTGTCCATGCTACAGAGCTTTTGTTCTGCCTCTGGAAGGACTGACAATAACTGATGGGGTTTACTGTCTGCTGGTACAAAGTTATCCCTTCAACATTTTTTCTGAACAAATTTGAATTGGGAGAATCAGTTAAATTGCATTACTTGTTTCCATTTGATGGCTGTGGTGTATTTCATCATTAATAGGAGGCCTACAGTCAGCTTTGCTCTGTTGTCAGACTGTGGCATTTCCAGTGGTCAATGGCTGTTGAGCTGTCTCGGTTAATGCTGGAGGGAGAGGTATTGGGGCAGTCTTTGTGTATCAGCAAGAGAACAAGGGTCTAAGCTGCAAGGATGGATCAAAGGACTTTGGCTTGGAGCTGCCACATAGAAGTATATACCCTGGGTGCTAGGATCTACAAAGACATTTCAGTCAGACCTGACAGTTGACAAACAAGCTTGAGTGGCAGGTAAACTGGTGATGCTATGCACAGATACTCACAAAGAAGGTAATAAGAGGGCTTTCAGGGAAGAGTTCTAGCTCTGCTGAGCTCTAATTTCCTGCTAGTCATTCATAGAAGACAGAAGAAGACTATGTTTTGAGTTTGGATAGGGGGAGATAGCTCTGGGGAAAGGAGCACATCCGTAAATCATCTGCAGAGAGATATTAATTTATTTGTATTTCAAATGAGATAACTCAGAGAATGTAGGAGGATAACAGGAGAAGACCTAGGATACAGCTCTGTGAGACTCTGTCAAACACTAGGCAGGAAGGCTTAAATAGGCAAAAAGTATTTAAGTGAAACAAGGTTGATTGTGTCAGGTGAGAAAGGATGAGCTTTAAATACTCTTTTTGGGGTTCTGTTGAACCTTTGATTGGCTTTGGTTAATCCAGAGTGGAAACTGAGAAGTTTGGACAGTGATAGTTGGATGTCTGTGGAGTGAGTCAGAGAGAGTGAATACATAATTAGGAAAGTGGAGTTGAGTCAAGGCTTTTATTCATTTGTGTATTTATACCAATATTTTTTTATTTTTGAGAGGAAAGAAAGGGTAAACCAAGAAGACTATATCATACTTTAGCCATATCATTTTTTTAAAAATAATTTTGTGTAATTTATTCCCTCTAGTGAAAATTTGGTGGCTTCTGGGCTTTTCTCCTTTTGCTTTCTTTCATGGACCAGAAAGGTAGGAAAAACAAGGATTGTTTTCTCAAATGTCTCCCTTGGGGCTTGCTGTTCTGCTATGTAGGTTTAACATGAAGCTAAGCCAATCTAATGATTTGTGGCCACTGAAAGGTGGCTTTATTTTTTTGTGGCTCTGTGTTCTGTCCCTTTCTTTGTGCTGATGCTGCTACTTATTGGACCTGCTTGTCTGCCATGTGTTTATTTGGCTCATGGAAGTGTCCCAATGAGTGCCAAAATCAGCACAAGCTAGTCTGGAGTGCCCAGCTGGCAGATGAGTTTTGGAGATGGGGGATGTCATATTCTTAGCAGCCATAAACTGTGAGGCTGACTCAGAGTGCCTTATGGACTGAACTACTGGGATAAGTTAAGCAGCTCTTCAAGAAATGGAATTGCGAAATTCATCTCTGTTTCTCCATAACCAATGAAAAGAGTTGGCAATTAAGGAAGAAATACGTTGATGATGATTGATGTTAATACAGCTCATCCTCATGGGATTATCTGGCATCTTACACCTCTGAGAGTTTTTTTCAGATTCTTTGCAAAACCTGCAAACTCTGTCAGATCTCTGCAGTGAGCTACCACTGACTCATCTTTTGGCTTAGGATGTAGTTTCACTGAGATCTGGCTGTATGATGAGTTAGTACAGGAGTTAAACCAGAAGAAAACCCAGTTTTTTGCTGTGCTAGTGTCTTGGGGTGATTCTATGACCATACTGTATTCCCCATCGCCTGCTTGATTTCTAGTGTACCTTTAAATTGCAAAGGGGGGAGAGAGAAGCCGAGAGAACTCTTCAAAGCGGCTAGCTTGACCTTGCAACTAGAGAGAGAGAGTGAGACGCCCCTCTTGGGTTGTTGCGTCCTGGATTTGTGTCCAAACCGGCACAGCTAGCTTTCTGCTCACTTAATTCCTTGAATCAAGCAGGCACCAGTATTTGCAGAATTGAGGCTGGAGAAGAATGCTGACAGGTAGAAGGAGGAAGCAGAATTGCCTTTGCAACAGAAGCTAAACCTTCCATCCACCTTGTTGCAGTGTGAGACTCCACCTTTAGGATGTGGCTTCACAGTTGGTTGAAACTGATGCCATTCTGACTTCTTGAGGAAAGCAACCCTACTGCCTTCCTGGTATCAACCCTGTTAAAACAAACCCTGCTCAAAATGGCTTGTTTGCATATGTACTCATGGGGTTACTAGCATCGACAGAATGAAGATAAATCGCATTAGGAGTTGAAATATGAGTTTGGCTTTCTTCTGTAGCTTGAGATGGGGCCCCAAAAAGTGTTATTAATGAGCTAGTGGGGACTACATGCAGCTCTCTGCTCATTGTCTGCTACCAGCAATTTAAGTCTTCACCAGAGCCTCTCTCCTTTGATATTCCACAATCATTGATTTTCCTTTGAACACTGACTCATTTACCCCAGTCTTCTCCCTCCTGAAGGATGAGCTAATGTCATTATAAAAATAATTCTTTTTTCTGTGATCAGAAGAACAAGTGAAGCCTGGTTTCCTATGGATTTGTCCTGATGTGGTACTGCTGTGTGGATTCTCATATGTATATTAAGCAGCGTCTGCACACGCTTACCATTTTATCAGTGACAGCTTTACTAGGACCTGTTTCATCCATTTGGCTTTGCATTTTACTTAAGTTACCTTTGTGCAAATTTAGATGGAATTTAGCAATGGTTTAAACATGCTTTTTTTGGCAAGGAAAGTAGGGGAAGTAATGGGACCCAGAGGCAGAAACACTGACATAGAGTAATTGCATAAGCTTTCTTTCCTTAGGAAATCAGGCTAAAAATTAGTCTTTTGACAGAGACCTCTGCATAGACCTCAGGTCAGGCTACAGACACAGAAAAGTAAATGTTGCTGTTTATTATGTAAAGGCTTCCAGTTACCTGCTGTAACACATTTCTTGTAAGTAAGGCTAAGCCAGCAGCTGGTGTTTACTCACTTGGTTATCTTCTTGTCTTCAGCAATATCCCTATCAGGTTTTGGGAACTTGGTTTTTTTGTTTGGGGCTTTTTTTTTGCCAGAGTGCACTCATGCATCAGTTGCCTCCATTTATTTTTAATTTAATCTTTATTCTTGAATAAATGGCTATGTAGGTATAAGACGAGCTGTTAGAGACTTGTGGCTTACAGGACTCTGTAACGTCAGTGATGCTATGAAAAATAAAGGCTTTAAATGCAACCAGGGATACAATCCTCTTACTTTGAGAAAAGCTAGCCTCTTCTCTGTGAGATTTTCACTGTGTAATAAATATTGGAGTATTTTATTACATTTTTCTCTATTGTAAATTTACACTTCTATTACTTTAGAAACAAAAATAAACAGTTCGTAAAAGAAAAAGCTGCTATTTCAAATTTCTGGGTGGATGCCAGATTATTACGAAGGGTCCACCTACAAACAACCTTTGCAGATTTGTTCAATATTCTGTGCTTATCTTGAGCTCTGACAGAGTTCTCTTAAGAATGCCTTGCCTACCCCACATTAGCACAGCTGGATCCTTGAGCCCAGCTACATCATAGTCTTGGTTCTCTTTCCAGTCACTGGGGCCTTGAAATGTCTGTTGTGTCCCCAGGTGTTACCTTTTCTTCTTGAACTAGTTCACAGATGGATCAGTTCCATGATTCTCTGACCCTGTCATTACAGAAATGTGGGTGCTGGAGCAAGGGAGCAGAGAGTGAGCAGTCAGTCACAGGTACAACAGGAAATGTGGGACTACCCATTCAAGTGGCAATCCAGGTTGATGCTAGATTCCAATAACCATACAAAACAAAGCACTATACCTTGAGGGATATGTGTGAAGGGAAAAGAGAGGGAGAGAAACAGGCAGAACATGTCTGAGTATGGAAACTCAGGTACTGCCAGACCCCTCCAGCTTCCTCTCCTGAGCATGCACATGATGCACTTTTCTTCTGAGCACAAGTCATGTGAGAAGCTTCAGAGCAGTGCTGGCTCCTGCTTGGTGACCTGCAATTCAGCTGGTCAGCTCTGTCTGGTGCATTGGAGCACAGGGGATGGATGGAGAAGCAGTGGCCAGGCTGTGACTGAAAGGGAGATGCAGACCTTCCCTCTAGAGGAGAATGAATCAGAGACAAGATCTGAGTTACAGCAGTGAGATCACAATGCTTTGTAACCCAGTGAATTAATATAAAAATGGATAAAAATCTCTTCACTGTAGAGCAAGATCGAGAGGCTTTGCAGAAACACTTATGATACAGAAGCTGTAACTCTGAGACATAAAGCATTTGTACATTCAAAATACAGGTGTAAGTCAATGGAAAACAAAATTCTCTGATTCTACCCCGCCACCAGTGCAACCTGATACGGTCACACCACACTGGCATAGAAGAGGTCATTACAACAAGTAGCTGCTGAACCTCTAATGGCCTTGTCATCTTATTTCTGACAAGGAGAGGGCTTTATTTGCTCAGAAAAGTTTTCTGGAAATCACCTGTGCTCCTTGGGAGCTATCAAGATGTCTGTACCTCACTCCTGAGTTAAGAAAAAAAGAGAGTGGAAAATAAAGATGAGCTACAGACAGAAAAAAATACTGCCTCTATAGAAGATTTTCCCCAATGCCAGCCATTAGCTGCTTTGTTGCCCTCTTTGGACAGTGTGTCTGCTAAATACCAAGTCTCTGCTAGGGAGATCCTCCTACCCTGATGACTACAAATGGCAACGTTAAAACAAAGTTTGATGCTGTTAAATTGATTTAACACAGCATTTCACGTGGGTTTAGTCTCTACTTCCAACAGACGCAGCTAGCTGGAATTCTAACAGCACAAAAACTGGGAGATACTGGGAATTGCAAAGGAATTTGAAGAAATTGGGTGCTCAGATCCTCTCATTTGCAATGGAATTTGGGCTAGAAACTTGTTTGCTTTTTAACAGTGATGACCTCAAGCCTTGATGACCGTAGCCCTGAACACAGCAGCTGCCCGTATACTCACTGTCCAGGTTTTGTGGTGTCACACTTCTAACGTTCATATTTCTCCCCGCACACGGGGGGAACAATCACTTGTCATGATTATTCCTCTGTTAATTTCTTAATACTCTCCATTTTATTTGTTCCCTCTTTGTTTTCTTCCAGTTTACCACTTTGGAGGTGGCTGCGATTTGCTATTTATTTTCCTGGCTGCCTTTGTTCTTTACTTCGCATTCTATCTGGTCCCCCCTGCCCCAGGGGCTCTCCGGTGCTCCGCGTGTGAGTGACTTTACACGCGCTGCGGCTCGCTCCTCAAGCCCTCCCTAGGGGCAGACAACAAACCGCACTTTTCACTCCAAAAATCTCCTTTAAGACGAGCTGGCTTTTCAGTATTTTTTCCAGTATTTTGCCCCGGCTGAAGGCATGTTGACGCCTGCCCAGCGATACAGCCGGCCTGCCACCAGCTGCCGTACAACATGGCGGCGCCCACCGCCCACTCGCACCGGCGGCACAGAGGAAGCGTCCGCCACTCTAAGGCTCCCGGTGTGTGTGGCGACTGCCCCGCGGGGGGGTTCCTGCAGCCGGACGCAGCCGTTCCGTGGGACGCAGGCAGCGGGCGGATCGGTGGGCGCCCCGCGGGGCCGCGGGCGGGCGGCGGGGCCGGGTGCGGGGAGAGGCTGCTGTGCGCATCCCGGAGAGGCGGCGGCCGCGGCTGCAGGTGCGCCAGTGCGCGGTCCGGTGTGCTCGCGGCCTCCCGCATGCTCGCTCCCGGCGTCCGGGCCTCTTCCCGGGGTAAATAACCGCGACCGAGCCTAAAGCGGGCAGCGCCTTCTCCCTGGTGCCGAGGGGAGCCGCGGACGCCTCCGCCTGCCCCCATCCCGCCGCTGCTGGCAGCGGCCCGGAGGAGCGCTCGGCTGCCGTCCCGGGCCCGCCTCCGGGCCTTGGCGCACCACTGCCGCCGGGGCTGAGCCGGGGCCGGGCTGTCTTATCGGGGCTTCTCCTGCCCCGGCGGGGGATCCGCACAAGGATCTCTGGCACCCCCCGGTTCCCAGAGGGGTAATGGCTGTTCGACCGAGGGAGAGGCCATCGCTGCTGGCGGCCTCGTTGCATCCGGTGTTCGCGCTCAGTTTACGGGGTGGCAGTCAATGACCTGTTGCTCCGGGGGCGCTCAGGCAGGTGCCCGGGCCGTGCTCGGGGTGCTGGGAGCGGCCGTGCAGGGCTGGAGAAGCATCCACACTCGAACTTCTGCTTCTGGGGAAGAGTGCGCAAGGACAGCCCTTTAGAAACAACGTGGTGGGTTGGGGAGCTAGGGATGATTGATTTCAGTTTATTGAAGGGGTACTAAGCTTCGGTATGGTAGAGGGACAGATATGTTAAAAATAAGATGCTGCTGCTTTAGGGCTTTTCAATGCCTGAAGAGCCATTTGACCCTAATATGGATGTGAATGTGATGGACAAATGCCTGTTATTTACTAATGCGTGAATGGATTTGCTTATTCTGCAGCAATTTCAATTTGGCCTTGTTTAGGTTGATCTAGTTACAAACTGAACTAAAAGATATTGATAATAACTGTGACTAGTTTATTTTTGGAATAGCAGAGTTTAAACAGTTACACCAGTTTAATGGATTCCTTTTAAGGTTTTTAGTGGTGTGATCAACAGCAGCATTCAGTCTCCTCTTCCTGCCCAATCCATCATTGCAGCAGTCTGTCCCCAGGCCCCCAGTCTATCTATGCGAGATCCAGACCTTTTTTCTATCAGGATCACAAGTTATGGCTAGAACCTTGTTAGGATACCGTTGTGTGTGTTTAATACCTCTAAACACATTTCATTAAGTTGTCTTTAATTTTTTCCTCTCTTATTTTTCTCTACAGCCCTTGATGAAATCCCACAATGCCGTTTTGAGAGGGTGAGGTGAAGGAAGAGAAAGGGCAATAAAAAATGGCCAAGCAAACAGCTGTGACAATTACTTTGGCGACCCTGCTGGGTGTTGCACTGGGGGGTCTGATTCTGTGGAAAGCAACCCAGCGTCGGAAAGGAAAAACACGCTGTAGTAGTCAGCAAGAGGGAGCAGCAGTAAAGTCAGGAGATGAGAAACTCATTAAGGCAGAGGATAAGAAGGTGCTTTCCTTCTTCAGATCTCCCACCTTTTTCTGGATAGAGAAGACTCTTGGTGCAGACATAGTGATAGTTTCAGAGCAGGAGGAGTGGGATCATGTTGAACTATTGCTGAAGAAGGAGCTGGAGAAGTGGCCGGTTCTTGGAATTGATTGTGAGTGGGTGAGTGATCAAGAAGCACTTCTTCCTTTAGATTGCAAATTGCATGGAGAAATCATTGAAGGTGGAGCAATTCCTTTGCTTAAACAGATACCACAGGACTGACTATTGAAATTGTGATTGTCTGTCATGATGGCAGTGAAGTAGCTGCTAATTTTGATTCCTCTTACATTTAAGCATGCTAAGTTTTTAATTCACCAGATGTATTTGTTTACTGAGTTCCTGCCATAAATCGACTTTACTAAATATAGTAACAATTATATGGCTAAATATAGCACTATGTGTTTTGTGTAATATCTCTTCAAAGGTGATTTACTAGAAGTAGCTTGGGCTTACACTATTTTAAATCCAGCTATATATTTAAGAAACAACATCTTAATAATGTTAAATCTGAAAACAAGGATAATGCTGATATGTAGATAAAACTCACTGGGACAACCGGAAAACAAAGTTCCTCTTCTGCTTGTACATTTGTATGTGTGATATCTCAAACAGGCTTAAAGTAATTTATAAAGCCTGGCTTTGCCGTTGTTGTGACTGGAAATTTATTCACCCCACAGTCATTAGTGTAAGCCATAGCTAAACAATATATTTGTCATAAACATTTATATAGTGGGTGGCTTTGTGCTGATGTGGATTCAAAAATGTTTCTGATTTCTTCCACCAGCTCAGCTATGAAGGGGAAGGGTGAAAGGGGGAAAAGATTCTCTTGTGGGAATGTGGCAAGAAATAGCTTGGGGACAGTAATACTGTGAGAAAGACCACATAACTTGCAGTGAATTTTTAGAGACATTTAACAGTACTTGACCGTATAAACTGATAAGTATTTCCTGCCTTCAGTGGCCTTTTTTGCAATTTGCTTCAGCTCCAGTATTACTAATAATACTGTAACCTGGACTCTCATTTTTTACTTCATTACAGGTATCTGTGGAGGGAAAAGCAAATCCTGTATCCCTGTTACAGATGGCTTCTTCCAGTGGCCTCTGCATTCTTGTTCGGTTGCCCAGGCTTGTTGCCAGTGGCCAGAATCTTCCAAAGACCCTCTTGGACATCATGGCAGATAGTGCTGTGTTGAAAGTTGGGGTAGGATGCTGGGAAGATGCTTGCAAATTACTTCATGATTATGGTGTTCCAGTGAAAGGGAGTATGGATCTCCGGTATTTAGCCATGAGACAGCGGTAAGTGCCTGAAGACAGAGGTAGGTCTCTTTGAGGCATCATTTGAGTTGGAAATATTTCTTAGGTGATTTGCATAAGCTGAATGATACCAGGCTGGTATGTCTGGAATTCTTAGGGTGGCTTTAGAGAATGGGCATTGACAGCTGCAGCCCAAGAACATGTCACCACGCTTCTGTGGTCTTAATGGAAATGAAATCTTCATGAGGATTTCATTTGCTAATTGTGTCTGTTAGTCTTCTCTCACAGACTAATACATTAGTGGACTTTCCTGTGTATCGTGCTTCAGCTTTTAAGAAGTCCAGACACAGTGATGTCATCCAGTGAAAGTGTCAGCAGATGTTTGAATACGCTGCCTAGAAGTATGGGTTAAATGTGCCTAGGGCATGTAAGCTGTTGAATTTCAAGATTTCTTGAAAAATTACTAAATAAACTGGTTAAAATTTTCCCTTTTAATAACAATGCATCTATGGAAAGGTTACAGTTATGATGCCATTTTCTTATCCTTCACTCTTCCTAAAACAATACTTGCAAATATCCTTTACGTACAGTTATAGGTGTGCCTGGGTGTGGTGTTTGTGATCTGGGCCATGGGTTTGCTGATCTCAGTGCCTTTTTAGCACTGAGGATGGACTTCTTGTCTCTAGTGGCCAGCATTCTTCCGAGTCATTCCTGGTTCTTGGGCTTCTCATGAATCCCTCGGACAAGTGGTCCATCACTGTATGGTGGACCTCTTTAGTTCAGAAGTGAGTAGTTCAGAGCCAAACACTTCAGCCTTAAATGTTACTAACTCCCATCCTTGCCTGCTTTGCATATTGCAGACACGAGGTAATTACTAAATCTAAAAAGGACGTTTTAGTTGAGGGGAGGGAGAGGGCCTGTAAAGCCAACAGGCAGCTGTGTGCTGTTTGAGTCATGCATCATGTGCATGGTGTTCTCGCAGGTTCAGGCTGTATGAGGCCGTCTGAATTTGTATGAGTGTATAGTTTCATTTTTAATATGTTTGTTTCACTTTCTTTGTTGAACTAAAGGAAGGATCTACTTCACAACTGCCTTAGCCTTAAGTCTTTAGCTGAAAAAGTCCTGAACTTCCCGCTTGACAAGTCTCCTCATGTGCGTTGCAGCAACTGGGAGGCAGAAGAACTGACACAAGATCAGGTGTGTCCTCCACTTCAACTTACTGTTTTGGGAGGAAAAGTAAACTTCTTAGTTGAAAAAGGGGCTTTACAACAGGGAGATCTGAGCCTATTCAAATTATACCTCAAAACCTTATGTGTGACATGGCCTAAACTTAATTTCAGACTCACTGCCTGCGTTTCCCTCCTTTTCCACGAAGCTAATTTTCTGTTATTCTCCCTGGATTCTTGACCCTTGTTTTCCTTTAGTCCTGAAAGATCTATGAGGCAAGATCCCTTGAAGAAATGTTTCCAAAACTTCACCTTTTTATTATTTTCTTCAGTCTGTAGCAGTCTGTAGCAATGTTAGAGAGACACTGGAAATCTTGTTCACCTTCTTTAGAGCGCCGTATTTTCCCCGACTGCCCCGTTTCTTTAGTCAAGCTGTGTATGCCTGCAGAAGCAGTGACCGGCAGAGGGAGTGACAGGACAAAGAACCATGCTGAATACTCCTAGCCAGTGTGCCAAAAGGGAACTTTTAGTGAGGGAGGGATTGGTGGGGTAGAAGGATGTCTGACCTAAATATATTTTCAGTCCTTTGGGGTTCCTGGGAGCACTACCGCAGGGTAGTGGGGTGTGGTGATGTTGTGAAAGTGCCACTCAACTGGCAAAACTTCATATGAACTTCAAAAGGAAATGAATCCAGCTTCTGGCTTTACTGTACCTCATGCTAAAGACTGATAATGTTTGAGAGTATTTGCTATTTGTCAGTATCTCGATTTCTGTGCTTTTCTGCAGGTTCTTTATGCTGCTAGAGATGCCCAGGTCTCAATAGCTCTGTTCTTCCATTTGCTGGGATATACCAGTCTCCCTGCTACATCTGAAGGTGAAAACCCTGTCGCTGCTTGGGAGAAAGCACGGGGTAAATGCCAGGGCTTGGTGGATATCCCATTTAGAGGAAGAAAGAATGGCAGCACAGGAGAGGAGAAGAGTGGAGAGGGACGTTCCCCTCAGAAAACAAAGCATCGGAAATCTTGGGTGAATGGGCAGCCCTCTGGCAATCAGCAAATGAGAGATCCACGGAGGCAGAAGCGAAAGCCTCTGGGTGTGGGATATTCTGCACGGTGAGAATATGAGCACATCTTACTCTTTACATTGCATATGGAAAACCCTGAGTGTTTCCTCATGCTCTAGTCATTAAACAAAGTAGATGGTGTGAGCTAGGAAAGGGAACACAGGACCTAACAGTCATGGGCATCAGATCCTGTTTCTGTTTTCATCATTTTCCTCTAGGTGGTATTGAAAGCGGGGACAGCACTTAGATCTTTACTTACATCATGAGCAAGGTGATAGGTTGTAAGTTTTGTCCTTCCTCGCTTCCTTCCCCTGTGGAAGCATTAGCCAGAGAGCAGAGTCCCAGCAGGAGGCAGTTGGCCTTCCAGGTGTCATTCTTGGGTGTCCAAGGTGTCCTGAGCAGGGCCAGGAGTTGGACTCGATGATCCTGGTGGGTCCCTTCCAAGTCAGGATATTCTGTGATTCTGCTGCCCAAACAGCTGTGCCCCGTCTTCTCCAGGGAAAAGGTGGCAACTGCACAGAGCTTGTTCTTTCATCAGGATCTGCCTCATGGACTGTTGTTTGTCCTTTGCTGTCCCATGTCACTGTGGCCACAGAGATGGCAGGGCTGAAAGCTAAGGTTAACAGGGGCAAGACATGTTATGTGAGGTGCCAGAGAGCACAGGAAGGAACAGCCTGTGGTCGCAGCAAAGCAGTGCCCTTCTGTGTTGGCCAGGGGGTGAGAGGAGAGAATAGTGCTGCTTTAGCCTTGCAGAGGCAGCTGTTGCTGGATTCAGGATTACTGTCCTTGCAGGCGATTTTTTGGAGTGAATCCTAAATTCTTATGGGCTTTTGCTAGCAAGAGTTCAGTTGTTTTTAAATTAAAAACAAGTTGGAAAAGTTGCTTTAAGCTCAATGCAGTGGAAGATGTAGGGTACTGGTATGTTTGGTTTTGTTAGGATACAATCTATTAAAATTTATCACTGGACATAACTAAAATTATATGTAATTATCATTGAGAAAGAAATACATTTTTGTATTCGTTTTCTTCTTTTAAGGTTTATTGGATTGGCAATGGAGAAATTTTAGTGTAGTCAATAGTACTGATTTCATTAGCAGTGATTAACAGTATTGTGTTTTACAGAGCAAGTCTCTCATACTGTTTTTTAATTTTTTATTTGAAGGCTGTGTAATACAAAACAGGAGGACTGCATCTCATGGGAGGAATAAAATTTAAACAAAATTACATTCCAAGATATATTGCGATCTCCCCATATATGTTTATTTTTTGTTTTTAACTGTGCTTGACTTCATGAGAGATCTGTAGACTCAATGTTTTTTATGGTGTTTACAGCAATGTGGCTCTGGTCTGTAATAACATTGGATGTGGTTTCAAAAGTCCTTTTTCACTCTTCCTTTCTGTTTAAGTCTGTTTAGTTTTAATGTTTATTCATTTAGAGTTGGGAAGTACTGAAATTGTCGTGGTGACTGAGTTAAACTGTTGATGCTCAGTGGAAGGAAACTTCCTGCATCTTTTGTTGGGTGTTTTCCCCCTCATGGACCTCAGAAGAAATAATCTTGTCAGATTGCATAGCCTATGAATCAACCTTTTTAGCTGGTAGATCTCTGCTGAGTACTAATTTGTACAATCTCACTGTAGAGAGGAAAGGAAACTTTTCTGCAGTGTCTTGTGACATGTCTGGCTAGTTCCTCCCAGGTCCTCTCTGAGCCCAGCCTGCTCCACTCTTCAGTTTTGTTTGAAGGAGGTTGGCAGAGTAAGGAAAGGTTTTCTGCAACACAGAGCCCTTCCACACACTGCCACAAACCACCAGAGGCTGCTCAAGCAGGACTTCTTGTCACCGCCAAAGGTTGGAGCCTATGTTTGAGGACATCAACTCAGCTTTGTTGTTCTCCTGAACTCATGTGTTTGAGTTCCCAGTGCTGGAAGAGTGGTTTTGGACCATTTCTCTTGGGTGAATGAAATAATTGCTATTCACACTAAGTTTTAGAAAACTTTTCATAATAAAACATTAAAATCCAGGCTTAGGTAGCCAGTCCTTGAAACTGCCTTGCCTGTAAGTTGATGCTCTCCTTGAACTTACTCTCAGCTCATCATCCTTTATGACTTCAATTCTCTTTTGTTTTCAAATGCAATTTATTTTAAAGGCTGTTATCATTGATGGCATCTCTTGAAAACTGGGAGTCAGAGTTACAATTCTGTTGGGAGCAGGAGAGCAAAGATACCTTAGAGTCAGTTGGTGAACCCTGGATAAGTTTTCAGATGTACCACTTCCCTTAGCAGCAGCCTGTGGAGTCTCAGCAGCTTCAAGTGTGTGTTTAGGGGTACTCTTGTGATTTGGAGGAGGCTGCATGAACTGCAGTGTGCTACACAGGGTTGTAGAAAGCTCTGGGGTTTTTTGCATGCTATTATAGTTGCTGTAATGCTGCTCTTGTTTCATAGAAAATCTCCACTGTATGACAACTGCTTCCTGCATGCACCAGATGGACAGCCCCTGTGCACTTGTGATCGCAAGAAGGCTCAGTGGTATCTGGACAAGGGGATTGGAGGTAGGCATACCAGTTTTCCTATTGGTATTTGAAATACAGCTCTTTCTCTTCTCTCTCTTCTCTCTCTTCTTCATAATGGAGCATGAATTTTTTTGTATCCTTTCTTATTGGAAGTACTGTTGGGGATTCACTAGGATGACTCTTATGTTGTAGCATCGTTATTTTAGCTTTCCAATACAATTTTTCTTGAATATTTTCTCTGTGCCTTTATCTTTTTAGAGCTAGTTAGCACAGACCCATTTGTTGTGAAGCTGCGGTTTGAGCCTTCAGGACGTCCCGAGTCTCAAGTTGATTATTACCTGACAGTCAAAGAAAACCTCTGTGTTGTATGTGGCAAGCGAGAATCGTATATCCGGTGAGTTGTTTCGTGGGTAGGAGAAAAATATGTCTTCTAAAACAGGACTGAGGTCTGCATCTAGCTTGGCATCCAGAAGCTTGGTTAGTGGCCTGAAATGCTGTACTCGTTCATGTCCTGGATGGGACACTGTTTGAATGCTCTGCAGTTGTATGGCTGTGTGAGACACTGAAGAGACCAGCCTTTCCTCTTACAGAGGCAGGAGATACTGATCCTAGGAGAGATCAGAGCATATGGAACATGTATGTGCTGCAGTTTGAGTGACGGGGGCAGCAGCGTGCTGACACACACTGGGTGGGTGGCATCCCCTTCCGAAAAGAGCTGTACTATTCCTTCCACTACTTAATCCTTTAGTTTTGAAAGGTTTAGGTGAGCCTAAAGCTCATGAGGTCAAAAAGAACAAGATTTTTGTCTTTGTCTCTTTGTCTGCTACTGATTAGTTGAGAAGTGTACTTCTCATAGTGCATTACTTGTTTGTTTTTTTTTTACAGTGTGAATCTTTAATTGAAAGTGATGAATTTTTGGAAAGGAAAAAAGAGAAATGCAGAAAGTCTGTAGAGAGAACTACAAATGAATACAAATAATCTCTTTCTGTACTACGAGTCCTGGTAATCTTTGCTTACCTGGACTTTTAGTTTTAGTTGACCCTTTCTAGGGCAGGAGGAGGAGGAACTGGGGAGCAGCAGCTCCAGACAAATGCAATGAGCTGTTTGTTTTATCTTCTCTAGGAAGAATGTTGTTCCTCATGAATACCGAAGACACTTCCCCATCCAGATGAAGGACCACAACTCGCATGATGTGCTCCTACTCTGCACATCCTGCCATGCCATCTCCAATTACTATGACAACCACCTCAAGCAGCAGCTGGCCGAGGAGTTTGGGGCTCCCATCGGCTCCGAGGAAGGTGTGCGTCTCCTGGAGGACCCTCTGCGCAGGCAAGTGCGCTCGGGGGCACGAGCCCTGCTGAATGCAGACAGCCTGCCTGACCCCCGAAGGGCAGAGCTGCTGCAAAGCATCAAGGACTTCTATAACACACAGACAGTCACTCCAGAGATGCTCCAGGCAGCAGCTGGTCTGGAAATCAGGTATAGCAAGCCCATGTAGGCTGGATGTAAGGTTTTTAGTCATTTATGTTGCATTTCTTACTGGTTTTGTTTTTGTTTATACCCATCTCCCCTCAACCCACCACTGGTCTCTGAACTGCAGCTCTTACTTCTTTCCCTCTTTCCCTTCCTCCTCACCAGTCTTCTGTTCTTGCTCTCCATCTTCCCCTCCAACATTTTATACTTCTTCTGAAGGACGGATCAGGAGAAGAGTCTGAAAGACAGTCATATTGGAAGTCTTCTCTTCTTCACTTTCTCAAAGCCTCCCCAAATATCTTTTCTTAACAAGTGTCTAGTCTCGGCATGAAATGAGTATTTTCTCCTTGTTATGCTCACTGTTCTTTGTAAAGTGCAGATGTTGTAACTCAGAACCCATCCAGGCAGGGAATTCAGTGACAGGCTCAGTGCTCTGAAGGGTCATATAGTTCTTGCCTTGAGAAATTTGCAGTCTCCTGAGGAGTTTGTAATGGACCTTAAGAGCTTTGTTTAGTGTTGCTGTAAAGAACACTTTCTCGGTTTAGAGAAACCAGCTTTACAGTGTAACTGTGTTCCAGAGAGCAGTCTGGCATTGAAGCAAAGCTTAAAACTCTCCCTCTTGGTTAGCTTGCCCTTTGTCTGTAATTAAACTCTGCAGCTGAAAGTATCTTCAGTGTCTTGCTGTTCATTGGAGACAGATCTGGAGTCTGACAGCGGGCTTGTGTGAAAATAAATTGTGCTTGTGTCCTGGCAGGATCTGCAATGAGAGCTACGTGCCACATGGACTGAAGGTGGTGCAGTGTTGTGCTAAAGGAGGCCTGCGCTCCCTTATGCAGCTGGAAAGACGCTGGCGGCAGCATTTCTTGGACAGCATGAAGCCCAAACACCTCCCAGAGCAGTGGTCAGTGGACCATAACCACATGAAGCTGATCCAAAAGTATGGGGAGAATCTTCAGATCAAGCTGTCATGAAACTAACTTCCTGGACTCTGGATAGTGTCTAATGGACATATGCAACTGAATATGGAAGGACTATTTTTATTTCTATGTCTCCACTAACACCGGGGGCCTGGGTTTGCAAAAAGGCAGCAGTAGATCTGCCAGATTTTCCAGTTAGAGTTAAATTTGGCAGTTTATAGAGTTGAATCCCTTGACTTGAACTTTCAGGTGGTTTGGAAGTTTAATGCTAGTCTGTCACTTACTAGTTCAGTACAAGAGTGATATGATAAGGGAACCTGTCTTCTCAAAGTGACTATGAAGAATCACTTTCTAGCCCCCAGGATATCTGATGCCTCCAGACCATCTCTCATAATAGAGTGAGTCCAGAGAAAGGCAAGAAAAGCACAGTAGATGAACGTTTCCAGATTTTCTGACAAACATTTGTGCACTTGGCTTTACCTTGAGAATCTCCTTGATAAAAGTCTTTCTTTGTTTTCAGTGCAGTTGTACTCATAAGAGTTCTTCCTAGAGAAGATCCCCTGACAGAGAGAGATTCCTTGTTTGGAAGAAGCAAAGAAACCTTACTTTTTCTGCAGATTCTGAGCTGTACCAGCATTGCAGATAGGCCTCAGCAAGTTTCCTGGTGGCAGGTGCCTGCTGAGAAGTGACATTTTGGCAGTATGGAAATACCCATGTCAAGTCTTTTGTTAAACAGCTTCCAGTAACACAGAGTTTATAAAAAACGTATTTCCTAATTTTGCTTGTTTGTCATGAATACGGTGCTCACGTGTGCAGGGCTGTTACAGAGATGCAGTGACATAACTCCTATGACTGGAGCGTTGGAATGGAAGGATGCAGGCTCTTTAGGAAGAACAGGCACTGGAGGCAAGGAGGAGGTGTCACCTTCTATGTCAATGACTGGCTGGAGTGCACAGAGCTCCATCTGGAGTTCATGGAGCTCAGCCTAGGGATGGATGAGGAGTCAACCAAGAATTTACGGGTTGGGATTAAAGGGAGGGCAGGGACAGGTGACACAGGGGGTCTGCTACAGGTCGCTCAACAGGAAGACTGAGTGGATGAAGCCCTCTATAGATAAGAGGCAACCTCGTGTTCACAAGGCCTAGTCTTCATGGAGGACTTCAGCCACCCCATATCTGTTGGAGAGGCAACACAGCAGGGCATAAGCAATTCAGGAGGTTCCCGGAATGCGTTGATAACTTTTCCAGAAAGCCAGCCACATCATGGGCTGCATCAAAAGAGGCGTGACCAGCAGGTCAAGGGAGGTGATTCTCCCCCTCTATTCTGCTCTCGTGAGACCACCTGGAGTACTGTGTCCCACTCTGTGGCCCCCAATATAATAGAGCAAGTCCAGAGGAGGGCTACAAAGATGATCAGAAGGCTGGAGCACCTCTCCTATGATTTCTTACAAGAGTGTGTAGTTGTAGAACAAGGGGTAATGGCTTTACACTGAAAGAGGCTAGGTTTAGATTAGATATTGGGAAGAAATTCTTTACTGTGAGGGTAATGAGGCACTGGAACAGCTTGCCAGAGAAGCTGTGAATGCCTCATCCCTGGAAGTGTTCAAAGCCAGGTTAGATGGAACTCTGAGCAACCTGGTCTAGTGGAAGGTGTCCCAGTCCATGGCAGGGATGTTGGAACTGGATGTTCTTTAGGGTCCTTTCCAACCCAAACCATTCAGTGATTCTTTGAATAGCACTTGGTGAGTACCTTTTCATAGCAGACTGAAATAAGGACAGGTGTCTTAAAAGGGATGAGAGGAAACAATTTAAATTGAAGACCAGAAGCTTTTAAGAGATCAGACCACAGGTGGCAAAAAATGGAAAATCTGATGTTCTGTACCTGGATTTGACATGTGTGGTGGTGAGCAGGTTATACTCTCTTCATGCCTGTTTCTCTGTCTCTAAAATGGGACTAATAATACTTAACTATCTCAACACAGGGGTGTTGTGAGGCTTAATTAATTCATGTTTTTGTAAAATGCTTTGAAAATATAAGCTAGTGTGTGTTTATTATTGTTGTTTTTTAAGATGTGCTGCTGTCTAACTTCCTTAAATATTCACATTTTTCGTCTGGTGCTAGACCTTAGTTAAAGATAACTTTTTAAAAATACACACTCCTTTCTGTAAAATCCCTTTTGATGATTTTGATTGCATGAGATGAGCGTGCTTCTACTGATTGATGAAGCTATGCTCAACTTTTATACATCTCTGTAAAGAAGTTTCAGTAAAACTTTTATCTTCACACTACTGTGTATAGCACACTCGACCCACATTTTATTGTAACATTTGGGCAGAATCCTGGACCTGCTGTGATTGTTGCTGAAACTGTCCCTTATCAGATAATTCAAGAAATTTCACAGGCCAGGGGTAAAAACCCTGTTTGTAGCAGAGACTGTTTGAGATAAGTGGGAGCCATGGAGAGAAATGGTACATTAAGGCCATCCCAGAGGAGCTGCAATAGCAGCATGAGGAATCAAAGACTCATGATAAATACTACTTATCACAGAGCTGCAAATGAGATCATTGTAAGGACAATTTTTTTTTCCTGTACCACTGGCAAGTCTCAGCAAAAAATCATCTAGCCAAATGTGGTATGTCTCTGTGCTCATTCACACAGCTGATTATAATCCCAGCAAGACCTTCCTGCCTACAGCAGCAGTTTGGATATAACTATTTCTCTCCAAAGCATTTTGAGCATGTGTTCAGATAGTGCTATATCCTGTCTCCATCTGATCGGGGTGTTGAGAGCTCTCTGCGTGACTCAGAAACTCCTTTTCTGTCATCAGGAGTACAAGGTGTCCATTTCACCTCTTTGTTCTGCTTTGTTTTTTCTCCCTTTGTTCTGATATAGGAACTCCTGATCAAACTCTTTAATGGAACCAGTTGGCTGACCACAGGGTCAGGTCTTTTCTGTTTGTGAGACAAGAAAGTAATGTTGAGACAAGAACTGGACTGCAGGTCCTCTATTTTTAAGGAGCCAGTGGTATCATTGAAGAGCGTTTTTTCTAAATCACTTGCTCAGAAATAGAAACTAGCAAGGAGAACTTCCTTCACAAATATTTTCTAAAGTAAGATTCTTTGTTGTTTGTAAGATATCCTTAACTTGCATAATTTTAATTCAATCTGAAAGAAGAGGGGAAGCAATATATTTATTACGCAGAAATAGATTGGCTTTATTTTATTATGATTTTAAATTTTCTACTAGTCTATAGATATAACTTCCTTGTATGTCTCCATTGCTAATTGTTACATTCTATAAAAATTTACTCTTTTTCCAGACTTACCACTTTTGAAGCTCTTCTGTTCCTTTCTTGCATGCTTGCTTTTTCTCTTCTTTCCTTGTGTCTTACTCGGTCCTTACAGGTCCATTGTTCCTTACAGTAACACCTGGACCTCGCCCTCCGAGTTTCCCTTTCCAGTGCCTTCCCTGATCTGTGTGGCAGAGATCAGCTGTGGAAGAGCCCATGCTGGCAGCAATACTGTACTTCTAAGCAATGTGATAGTGAGCTTGCTCAGGTGTGTTTGAATAGTGGATTCAGGTGCTGTCCTTGGCTTGGTCATTTGGTCAGTCACAGCTACAGATCTACATTTGTTCAAATGAAACCTTAGATTTTTCTCAGCCTGAGCATTCATTTAGGTTGCCCCAAGTATTTTGCCTTAACTGGGACAGTCCTGCACTTAACCACACACATCCATTTTGTCCGTGCAGGGGGAGAATTGGCAATGCTGTCTGTATGGGCTGGCTTTCACAACATGGGATTTTTCTTTCTGGTGCTTGCCACTTCACATTTGTAAGTTTGTCCAAAGTATGCTGCCAGAGATGGGTGAGATAAATTTTCCCTTTTACCTGGTGCTTGGTGCCACCTGCCTCAAACTGGTCCTTGCAGGTTAGCAAGAAGCACACTCCATCTGCTGAGATCCCCAAACCTGTCCTGGCTTATGAATTCCCTGCAGAACTTGCATCCATCCTTTTTGTTTCATGTGCTTTGCCCATGTGAAACAGATGTTCTTCTGAAAGAATACGACTGGGTACAAATTTCCAGAGACGCGCCTCTGGAGTGTGAAGAGCAATGGCCCTCGTGGTAGGCTAGCTTGCCTTCCTCCATGGGCTACAAACTGATTTCTGTCTTTCCAAACACTACAGTTTGTGTTTTTTCTTGATTTTTCAGTAACTTAGACATTATTGCAAGGTGCAGGATCTACCAGCAGAGCAGCATTGTCTGTTGGAGGTGCAGTAAGTGCTGCACTTTTGAGCAGACCGTACATGACATGTTAATTATGCTGCTGACAGTCTTGGCATTTGGAGTGCCTTGGTTTTCCTCCTTTGACAGTCTCTAAAGGTCCCAGCTGTCACATCTGTGACTGACAGGACTGAAGACAACATATCCCTGTGGGCTTGCATTTTTCTGTGTTTGGTATTCAGTAATGGCAGGGTTGGGAAGTTCTTGTCCTGTTGCATTTCTATTGCTCTGGCTCTTTAGGGAGTATCTGAACACTGCACTATCTGTAACATGATTTTGGTGGGAGTTTTTCCATGAAGGCAATGTGGTTGCCTTGAGAAGTACCTCACTGCCTTGGCCCTGTGCTTGAAAGTCTTGGAGGAGCTGGGTCTTTTCACATGCAAAGGGAGCCTCTGTAACAAGGAGTCACCTGCCTGTCTGCTGTGTTCTGTATGGATTTAGAGGCACCTCTAGTCTGAACCAGCAGGTCAATTCCCATCACTGCTCCTTGATCTCCTCTTTCTTTTGGGCCTCCACAGTAGTCCAGACCTCTAAGACCTTCTTCATTCCTGCAGGCTATCTTCTTTGATGTTCTTTGGGAGTAGGGGCCATTACAAAGTCTTTTCTCTCTCTTTTACTTAGTACCATGTTATTGGTATAAGGACTTTTTCTCACCCTGAGGGGTACATTGTTCTGGAGAAAGGCAGAGGCAGTTTGAGCTAAGAGCAAAGAAGATGTATCCAGCTTTCTCTGGGAGTTATTAAAGGAGCCACAGTGAGCCCTCTGGTATTAGCCCTGCATCAAGGGGGTTTTGTTAAATGCTTTTGCAGGTAAAGAGGGTAATGCAAGTGAGCCAACATGGTCAAGCTTAGTAGAGGAAAAAAAACCCCAAAAGCCAAATAAACATGCATGGAACATAATTTGTCATATTCAAAACATCTTCCTTTATCACTGTGAATTCTACCATGACGAGCAGGCAGCTCTGGCAAGGATTTTCTGTGCCAAGGTTAGTGTTGCATTCTCTCTTGCCACTTAACTGTAACAGAACTTGTTTCTGTCTTGAATTAGCCAGTGTGGTGCTACCTGGGGTCTCGGTGGTGTTGGTCACCAGGAAACAAAGCAAAACCATTTTTCTGTTACTACTTTCCTTTGCAAGCTATTGGGTAAGTTCAGCTTTGAGACAGGGGGGAGTAAAGAGAGCAGAAAAAAAAGAGGATGGAGGCTTTTACTGTAAAACAGAGGTGTCATCTTCAGATAACAAGAAGCCATTTCCTTGTACAGGGAAAACTTCGGCTTCAGCTATAGATGATAGGAAATATGGCTTCTATCTTTCTTTGCTTTAAAAAGTGAAAGATTGTGCAGTGGTTAAGAAGAAAAAAAGGAGAAGACATTTATGCATCTCGGCACGAATGTGACAAGCCTGCGAAAAGGCTACTAGGCAGCTGTCAGAAATGCAGGCTTAAGAGAAAAACTGCCTGTCCAAACTCCCTTCACAAAAACCCCTGCTGCTCTAAGAAGCTGCTTCACATTGTATCATACTCTGTGGGGATCTGAAATGTATCTGTTTCACATTGATTAACAGCAAGTCCTTTCCAATTGATTGTTCTTTGAAAAATGTCAGACAGTACTTTGCATTAGCTGAGATCTGCCAGTTGCTTTTCCTTTTTCCTCTGTGCCATGACTCTGTCCAGGACTTCTAGCCGTAAATAAAAGCAGAGAGACTGTCTGACTGCTGGGGCATGTGAAAATATGAGTGGGACTCCCTTTCAATGCACTATGAATAAAAAAATCATTATCCCTACTTGTCTAGCAAGGGCTATGGAGAGTTCAGATCTGAGCTGTAAGTATGTGTGTAGAGTTTTATGTCATATTTTTGCTATTCAGATAATGTTTTCCATATGTTTTAAAAGCTTTATACTATCTTCTGTCCCACTCTGGTTCTCCTGTGATGTATGAGTAGCAAGACTAGATGTTGTTCAGCTGCATGTCTCAAAGCGCTGTGCTGATGTCTTAAAGACCAGCTCCATTTTACAGATATTTTCTCCACACTAGAAGCAGAGTTGGTCCAAGCAGTAAAACTGGAACTTAAGAAATCCTTACAGAGCCCTGGAAAACATCAGACTAGACTGCCTGCCTCTTGACAAAGTGTTCACAGGGGAGAAAACTGCCTTCAAGTGCATCTTCTGTGCACCATAGGTGATGGTGAATGTTAGATACCCAAGAATACCCAAATACCCCTTTTTTCCCTGCCTTGCAAATGGGCATTGGGATTCTTAATGTCTCTGAGCTCTGGCCCCATTAGCTCCATGCCCTCAGTTATGCTCCGCTGCTTTCAAGGTTTCCAGTGTATAGTGAAATATTGGAGTGTGTAAGGCCTGCTCCAATTTTGGACAAAGAAGCCAGCAGGTGAGGTAAATACAGGCAGATAGATGTAAGAGCGAAAAAAGGTGAGTTATCTGTATTTCACTCAATTGGAATAATCACCAGTTAAAACCAGAAAGACTTTCTGCTAGCCACCAACCTTTTGCTGGATGTGTTTCACTGCCGGCTGTGTCCAGTCAGTGAGTTCACAGCAAAAGCTTATTCTCATGGTGAGCTGTAGTAGGGGACAAGGATTGAAATGGCCATAGCTAGTGGGTTTGCACTCGGCTACTGACCTTGATTGTCTCTTGGCCTGCCATGCCCTAACCTTGAAGGGAAAGGAGGAGAGGGAAGCCTGAATGAGTCCTTGTCCTCACCACTGCCTCTTTTATTGAAACCTGCCACTCTGGAAGGTGAGTCCTGTGCTCTGCAGGGGGTATCAGTGTGGAAATGTGGCTTATGAGCAAAGTCTAGAAGAACTGAGTTTGTGTTGTTGAGGGGAAACAATCGAGGGACAAAGAGGTAAATAAGAAACGTATTGTGCTGAAGAGGAGGGGGATTTTTGTGGTGTGCTTTCTAGTCTAGCTAGGACAGGAGGTTATGGACTTAAATGTCAATGAAGAAGATTTGTACTAGTCATGAAGAAAAGCGTCCTTAGAGTATGCACTGCTTCATGACACAGGTCGCGCTGCTTTCTTAGCAGCACACTGACTGGCTCCCCAGATGCAAACCATCTGTGCTGCCTACTGACAAACCTGGAGGTGATAAAAACCAAAATATTTTAGCTAACTCTGTCCATGGACATCCTGCTCCCCTATGTGCTATGTGCCCTTCAGTCACCTGCTGCCAAGACAGACACGCAGAGCTTCTCTCTGAACTACTTTAATTAATATGTGCCTGCTCTGGATTTTTATAGCTCTTAAAAAGTAGCTGTGAGTGGTATCTTGTATCAGAGGGAAGTTTTATATCACTGCTGTGAAGCTTGCCTTGCTGCTGCTGAGGAGGTGACCTTGGCACGTGTTCCCTCCCCTTCGGTCCTCACACTATGTGTTAACACCACACTTGGCACTTCCAGTCAAATGCTTCAGAAAAGGACACAAAAGCCAGAGGAGGATTTTTTTTTTTAATGCAATTTAGCAGCTTTCCAAAAATCCCTGCTTCCTTGAGAAAAACTACAAAAACAGACCTCCAGACGTAAACAAACTGTCTCTTCCCAAGTATGTGCTCATTTTTTTTAAATCTCAGAACTTCACTTAGGGGAGACAATGGAGTCAGTAACCTCACCAGCCTTATTTTTCTACAAAATTCCCGAGAGTTTGCTGGGGAGATTTCACCCCCACCCCCACCCCATGAAGTTAAATGGAACTGCCGTACAAAGAAACAAATTGTGCTGTAATCAAGATGGGAAATACGTGCCAGTAAAACCAGCATGATTTTCTCACTTGCATCCTGAACAAAGATGAAGGGGAAAGCCTGAAAAGTACCATCAACTTGAAGGGAATTCCAAAAGCCATGGAGTGGTGTGTGTTAGGCACGCTACAAAAAAAATACCCCATGTGATCCATGAGGGCAAGGATAGAGATGTAGGAATTGCTGTGCTGGACTGAAGCCAAAGCCTAGTTATTTCAAGACAGTTTCACTGACCTTAGTAGTCAGTAGTGCGAGCTTGGTTCTCTCCAGATAGTTTGTTTTTCACACTTCATGTTTTCAGGGTGAAAACTGACTGTTATTTCCTGTGGTAGTTTGAGGAGAGCTAGGCAGAATTTTTTTAACAAGCCTCCTATCACCAAGACATGTGGCAGTGTCTGCTTTGCTGGGGCTGAGCTGTATGGTCAGCAGGATTTAATTTCACCTTCCCCTCTCTAAATACCTAGCAGTGAGTAGACTCTCAATGAGTTGCCTGTCTGAAAAACGTCAGCTAAAGTGACTGCATGTGTTTCTGCCAACACGAATTCCCAAACTGCATTTAGGGTTTGATGAGGGGGGAGAAAGTCCCTAATGATACAATACTGCTTCAGTTGGCTTCAGAAAGGCTCCTGCACAGAGGAACTAGTTAACAGAGCGTTTTACAAGGAAGAACTTCAAAGTCTTCACACAGAGTGAACTTTGAAGTATTCTATGCTCTAGCTGACTCTTTGTTTCTTTTAAGGATAGGGAATGTAGAGAGTAATGGTAAATGTAGAGAGAGTCTGTGAATGAAATGCTGATGTTCAGGCAAATTGGGTGGTAACAAGCTATTTTGCATGTTTTAACCCCAAAGATTCAGTGTTGTAGGTGTGCTGATTTGATAAGAAAGAAAAGGGCTTCTCCACCCTCCTTCCTATATTTGTCAGTGGATTGTGGTGATAGTGACATAAAAAGATGTTGGGGAACATTGTTGGAAACATGTAACCAGACTTCCCAATTTCAGTGTGTGGCAGAGGAGTAGAAACTCATTCTGTGCATGTGTGCGAACCTCACTGCTCTGCAGATTTGACATGAAGGAGACAAAGAAGGCATTAGAGCTGCTTTTGTGGTCCTTATTTGCCCGTGCTGAAACTGCCTGCCTATCAACAGCTGCGCTGTGCGAACAAGACACTTGCAAGGTAGCGGGATGATGAGCCAGCTGGGGAGATGGACATTAGTGGCAAGGAGACAGATGAGCAGGTTTCATTTGTTCAGGCTTGAGGAACACCACAGCTGTGTCTTCAGCAGTGAAGTACTTAAATGTCAGTGGTCTTCATTGGCTATGGCTTGTTAATGCCCACTGAGATACATCAAGGGACCTATTTTCTAAGCTAGTACAGACCATCTGGAGAGGACCCTCTGGACGCATCTGTCTCTGTCATGATAGGCAGAAATTTAGACCTCACTTGCATAGCGTTATTATTTTGATTGGAGGTGGACTTTTGGATGGTCTTTTTGTTTGTCTAACTGAAATGTGACCTGATGCTGTCAAGGGGGGGTGCAAAGGCCTGTTATGTGTTTATAGCTCATTCCCCTGGCAATGTTGTGCTATAAACACCTCGAATCCAGCAGCTGTGTCCATCCTGAGGACGCTGCACTGGTTTAATGCTGTCAGCATACTAAAGCAGTATTCCTTTTGTATCAACAAGCTCCTCTCTCTTTTAACAGTGAATAGTAGTAGTAAGTAAATTACATTTTTCTGACGAAAGAGAAAAAAAGGCATTACATCTGTGTGTCTCCACCTCAGGCTCCGGGCTATGTGCATTTATGCACTGCTGGCAGCCTGGATTCCTGCTGAGACAAAGCAACCTGGTACAAAGGAGCCTGCTAGGCAATTGGGCGCTGGAGTGTCACTGAACGGAGGTGGAAGGTTGCCACATCACCGGGGGCCAGCAGGAGCAGAGGAGTAAGAGGCAGTACCAGGGAACAGACCTCTTGACTTCAGTCATTGCAGACCTCACAATTTCACCTGTTGCTCTTGTTCCCTGTTAATTTCATATCAAGGAGACCCAAAACCCACACAATGAATATAGGAAATGTATCACTGCTCCTTCAGACAGCTCCCATGGGGAAATCTGTCCTTGTCATTTCTAGAACCTCAAGTCCTTGGACAGGGGCGCTGCCTCAGTAGCTGAGCTCATGCTTCAGCAGGTGGGGCGGTGGTAGGGCATTGCACCTCAAGTGCAGCACAGCTGGGAACAGTGTAGCAGGGCTGGAAAAACTTATTCCCAAATGCAGCAGAATAGTTGGGGGTTGAGGAACAGAAATAGAGATTGGGGCATTTTGAGGAGACCAAGCTGCTGAACAGGATTTTCAGAGCCACAGCTGATCAATCTTCAGAGATGGGAGGAAAGTTCTTTCCTTAAGGTGTCTCTTGTGTCCCAGTTCTTCATTTCTGACCTCTCTTGCGTCTATAAACTATATTCTGAATCTTGCTCAAAACTGAAATCTTGACTTCAATAAATCCACATCCAAAGCATGATGCGTGGGCTGACGTCAAGAAATTACAAATTCGGCAGAGGTATAAAATTAAAAGTACCATCAAACCCTTCTAAATCTCAATGTACCGGCTGTAGCTCATTTATTGACTTCTGCTCAGTCTGGGGGGCAAAAAAAATGAATGTGCACAGTCTGCCTCAGTTCAGTCCATGGAAGACAGTGCCAGGTCACTGATTTCAATGCTTTATTAGTGAAAAAAACTGCATATGAGCAAAAAATGAATCACAGGTTTTGTTATTTATACTGTAGTGGCTGGTGGTCTAACTATGGATGGAAATTTGGGTGAGCCCCAGCGCATGATGAATGGACAATGACCTAATAGTCTGATGTCATCACAAATCATTTCTGTTGCAGATGATTTAAAACAGCTTCAGATTTAGATGAATATAGTGCTAGTTGCACCCCAGATAGCAGATGGTCTGTCATTATTTTTCTTCTCCCTTGGGACTCCAGATTCACCAAGTTTTTGTAAGGCACTTTGTTCTATCTGCAGTAAAAGCAACCCACTTTCTGTTCTCCCTCTTCTTCCTTACCATACAACTAATGTTCAATAGCTTTTGTAATTGGACTCCTTCCTCTTTACAAGCAGGCTAGTTCCAAAGCAGCCAATGCAGTACTGAGTGTGCCTGGGAGAGGAACAGCCTCCTGGATTGTCCTTGCAATGCATGGGACACCTGACTGAGGAGTTCCTACCTTTCTCCAAAATCACTCCTCTGGTGAGCAGTCTCTTGTTGCCCTCCCTCTGAGACTCTGTGAGGCTGGACTTTAATTTCCAGATTCCATGGATATTTTTCATTGTGATTCCCCTCTGACATTCTCATCTTTACTGGTCCAGACCTTCAATTTCCCACTTCCTTGCATCACAGAGGGCCTTCAACCTGTGTAAGTTTTCTATGTAAGGTTAGTTTTCTGCTAGTGAGCAGAAAACGCTTCTCTTACTTCACTGTTGATCACACTCTCACTTGGATTATTCTAAACTTTTTTTTTTTTCTTTATCCAGGTGCTACGAAGAACATGAAGGAGGATAAGGCAGGAGGAGCAAGATGCAAAGAAGTGGAGCGTTTGTTTCTCCGTGTTTAGGGAGGTTGCAGAAGTTCCTGAGGGCTGGAAAGGTGTCAAAGCAAACTCATCCTTCAGAGTTTGTTGGGGGCCAAACATCCCTGTGAGACACATCTGTCCTGAGCTCCTCCCTGCACACGATGATAAAGAGAACCTGATGCCTCCTTCCCGCTGTGTCTGCTGCACTCAGCTGCCCCTGGGGGTGCCAAGTAGGGAAGAGCTGCCTCCCACCTCTGGAGACACAGGTACAGGGGCTGATGCTGCCCAGCTGAGGCAGGAACATGGCACATAAGAGCCCATGGAAGTGCTGTGATGGTGGAGTCCAAGCTTGCTCTGTGCTGGAGTTGGGACAAAGCCTGCCTGGCTGAGCTGGCTGCTTCGAGCAGAAATAAAGCCGGGCAGTGAGGCAGGAAAGACCAGTATGACACTTATGCATGATAGCATAACTGTTGGCAGGCTGAGATTGCATGTGCTGTACATGGGGCTTTAAAACTTGGACCTATTGATATGGTTATTTTTGTCTGTATAGATTTTTTACTGCAGTAAAATAACCTGTAAGTGTTCTTCAGTATGCCATTAAGCAATATGGTTATAATTGTTGCACAGAGCCTTTTTCATCCTCTGTCTGTGGGGAAAGGTATGCTGCAGTGGACACAGTAAAGGAATTAGTTATTTATTTGCTAGATATGGCACATTTATTGGATCTTGCTGTGACCTTCAAACAGACGTGGTTAGGCTTGCAATGGTTCTTAGCTCCTGTGGGAGATATTTGCCTCATCTTCAGCCAGCCCCAGAGAAAGTGGTATCTGCTGCAAATTTGAGTTAGACTTGAAACTAATCTAAGGGTGTGAAACACATGTGCATGCCATGTATATGCATGTCGTGATGTATCTCTGCATCTGAAAATGCTGCAGTGATGTGCTGAGCATCTCTGCAGACATGCAAGTGTTCAAATCAGAGTACCACTTCCATTCACAGTGGCTTAAGCATTTTCTCCCATTTCTCACTCCTTTTTCTGGCTGCTGTGCTCCACAGTGACAGCTCTTCATTGCCAAACCATGCATTCAGGTACTGAAGATAACTATGAGGAAAAATTAGGGGTAATTTTTTAAACAGTGAAATTTTTTACTTCGTAATTCCCATCCCCCCTTCTATGCAAAAGTGGTGAAGGCCATTTTGTTCAGCACATCTAAAGCATTTACCTTTAGGGGGGGATAAAAATATTTGTCCTAAAATGTGAATATTTTAAAAAGTACTTTCTAAAGTCATGAAAAGGACAGCAGCTCCATTTCTGCAAGAGCTTCAAAAGAATTTAGCAGCATGTTTGTGGAAGCTTCGCAGTACCTGGATTGCTGTTTATAGAGAGGAATGCTACCAGGCTCAGACTGTGTATCTTATTCTTCAGCCAAAAGTGGTGTCGTACTGAGGGCGTTGTCTGCGTGTTGCCCCATGAAGCCCCTGGTGCCTTCCAGACTGACATAGCTGCTTGCTGGCCTGCTGCAGGCCAGCACTTCCTACTGGTTGCAATTGCACCGAGGCTGTCATTTCAATAAATACTCTTGCCATCCTTCATGTCTGCTTCACCCACCTCCCTGGAAGTAAAGATGTTCCAACAGAACACAGATGGAAATGGTAGGAACTTATAAATAATTAATATTATGTTGATCTGCTTGGACTGTGTTCCTGACATTATGGAGATGCCTGATATCCTCTGAACTCCAACCCCTTCCGTGGCTTTTTTATACATTCCAGTTGCCACCTGGCGATGGACCTGGATCCCAGTAGGCAGATTATGGCATCAGGCTCACTGCAACAGCACTGCAGTGCCTCTGGAGCTGACTGATCCATGGCTCCTATTTCTGGCCCCCCTTCAGCCTGGAGTTTCTCATGCTTAGTGCCAGGGCTGGAATGTTTTGGAAACTTTTCCATTAATTATCCAAGCTATTTTCAGTGATAGAGCTTGAAAAATATATTGCTGTGATTTTTAGGAAAGCTAAACAGTTTTCATTGCACTCTATTCAAACCCAGTCTGCTGTGCAGGGTGCAAGCTCCTTTTATGGGATTTGTGAGAAACTGAGTTGGATGTTTTTCACAGGTTATTTCCCAGATTGTTGTGTTTTCACATGAAATTCCTCTGTAGTGGAAGACAGGAGTTTCCTCATTTTGCCAGATGAGCATTTCAAACTGCGTCTCCTTTGCAGCCGAGAGGACTGTTACGAGCACTAACCTGGTAGCTACACTGAGCTGTAAAGGCTTTGAATTTCTCTGAGGATTAAATTGCAGTTCAGGTCACAGTCAGCTCTGTGATGGGATGCCAGTAAAGGAGAGCAAATTGTCCTCAGATCGTAATAAAAAATTTTTATTGTTAATTAATTCTGAGCATCAGAAAAAGTGCTATGTGCTTTACCAGGAAGGTGGAAAATAAATCTGTGTCCTAGAAAAGATGCAGCAAGGAAGTGAAGCAAATGACTTGGGGTGAGAAAAGGAGATAAGAAAAGTAGGTAGGAGGGAGAGCAAAAATTTGTATCAGGCTCATAAAGTGAATCAGGTTGATTATATGTGGATCTTCTAGTTAATAAGTTGTATTAATAAGTAATTATTACTACTTAAATATTTGTTCTGTTTCTACACTTTTAAAAGGCTGTATGAACTTTGATCATTTTTCCGGACTGTTGATCACTCCTGCCTGATTCTACCATAACTCCACTCCTCACTAAGGCCCACCTTGCCTTGTGGTGACAGGCAGGTGCGTTACGTGGCTTAGAGGGGATTAATGGCACCATCTCTCATCCTGAATCCCAGCCAAACACTCTGAAGGCTTTCCTGGCTCTTACACACTGTCAAAGCAGATTCATCTTGCCACTGTCAGCCTTTTAACAGATGTTTTTCTCTTCATACTTGAAGAGCACAAGTGCAATGGGGAACTGTTAATTACAGCTTATTGTGAATTCTTCTCTATGCTCCCATTTTCCTTAAAAACATGCTCATGAAAGTAATGTTAAGATTACAATAACCTTAACCGCACTAAAGACAATGTTTAAGTGTGCAATTTAAAGCAACTGAAATCCTGGTTCCCAGTTAACTCTGTGCTATTTGCCTTAACTTGGCTCTGAGTTGCTGCCCTCCACCACCTTACTTGTTCACATGCTGGCCAGAAACAAGGGCCCAGAAGACATTTCTGTCCTGATCAGCATATATGACACCCCAGACACCTTACCTTCTGTTAAATGCAGAACTAATTGGCATCCACCATCTGTACCTATTCTTACTGGGCATCAGGATAAATTAAGCCACTCCTAGGAGTGTAATTTATCTGACTGGCCTTTTTTTGGTGCCTGAGGCAATAAAGGGTTGGAGACTACTTGAACAGTGTCTAGCTCTAAGCAGGGCATGATCAAGACAAGCTGTTGGACTTTTGGTGCACCCTGTGGTTTCCCAGTGGTGTCTGAGGCCAGGGATGTGGAGGGTGATATATGACCTGAGGCACAGCAATATGGATTTTTAGAAGCCCACATGCATACCCATGCCCTCTGACCGGTATAAGAAAGGTTTTTCAGACAAGGAGAGTACTTCAGGCAGTGTAGAAATTTGGCCAATGTAGATGAGTAATGTGGAGAACATTTTTCTTTTTCTTTTCAACAGCTGCATGATGGCACATGGATGGAGGATGATGGCACACACTGTCATCGTGGCATTACAGTATGGGTGAACATGTCTCAGAGGTTTTATAGGGGTAAGATCTGGATCTGGATGAAGACCATGGTGAGATGTCATGGTCAGACTGTCAGAGGTCCCTCTCATCCATTACGGGGAAAGAACTTCAGCTCTTTTGAAAGAAACATTTTCCCTTCTCCCTCTTTTTCCTGAACTGAAATCAGGGATGAACTGTGGGTCCTCTCCCTTCAGTGGGTAAATTGCTTTCACCCACTCCTACCAAGCTCTTCCTGACCTGGAAGCAGACCACTGCCTCTACTTGGGAAAAGATCAGGAGCTTCACCAGGGAGGGTGAGTGTCCAGTCTAGGGTTGGGCCAGAGGAAGGAGTCACTTGGTGACAGCAAGTTCAGAGAAAACCATCCTAAGATATCTCACCTCCTTTACACTCTGCTTTGCCCATGCAGGAGGAGCTCTCTGAAGAGTGATCTTTTGTGAAAAATCCCTGAAAAGTCCCTGAACGTGAGGTGCTCTTCCCTAGGTGCAAGGTGAAGCTCAGCTCCCGGCTGGCTGTGGGCAAGCAGAGCTGCCTCTCTCTGAGCAAGTCTTCTCATTCCATCTCATCATCATAACACACTACTCTTGTTTCTGTCTGGAGCATGACCTGCTTCAGCCCCTGAACTCTAATGCTAATTTTCTTCAAATGTTCTTAGCTAAACTCTGGATGAATTTACTCAAACGGTTTCCAGAGTCCAGACAGACCTTACGTTCATATTTCAGATGGCACTTCCTTGCCTGGAGGCCACAAATATAGCAGACCTGGTTTCTCAGATCAGAGTAGTGCTAAGAAAAATCTTTTGGTGTTCTCCAGATGTTTTCATAGTTGAAAGCTCAGCCACATTTTAAGTCAGATGACACAAAAACATGGACTGTATCTCGCCATAACTATAAAGCAGCCACACTTCATTTTTTCTGAAGACAAATCTGGACGATGCTTGTCTTCTCCCCTGCAATAACAATCATCTCAGTTTTATCTGGGCAATTTGAAACACCAGGTCTGTTCTCCTAGATGATGTGACCTAAGCTGTCAGCCAAAGACAAAACTGGCTTCTCGAGAGCACCTTTTAATATTCATGGCCTTAGGAGATCTCTTTTCATTGAAGGTGATGCTGGTCAGGGCTTTGGTGTTTATAAAAAAAAAAATTAAGGTTCTCAAACCCCACACAAAATTCTCCTTGTAGCTGGTTATATTCCTCCTCTTGTTCTGTATCTTTATTATTCACCAAATACTTAGCTTATGCTTATGCTAAAAAACCAGCTAGCTGGGTTGTCACGAGGCCACTTATTCCACTGTACAAAGTTTGTCATACAATAAGGAAAGACTTAGCATCTCTGTGATGGAACCAAAAAAGAAAAAATGTGGTGATAAGATCCCATAATTCTGCTGAGGGGTTTGTATAACCTTGATTTGTTAGGTTTATTATATTATGTTTCTCCGGTCACTTCTCTTAGGGCATTTATTGAATTAGTTGATGCTTTTGCAAAGATCAGCACTGAAGTATTTATTATCACTGTTAATATTCATTGTATGTCTACACTGCCAGTTATGTGGTGTAGAGATCTCCGTGCCAGACTGCTTCTGGTATTCTTTTCTCTGATGGGCTGGTTCTAATATCTGCATGCAGCATTGCAGCTTACAGTAGAACTATATCTGAACAATTTATATTGTCAGAGATCCGTGTAGAACATAAGGTTAGAAGTGTGTTGTCTTTTAAAAGAAAGATGAGATTCTGGAGCAAAGCTTGGTGGTCAGAGATTAAATCATTGCAAGTTCTGGCTGCAGAAAATGGAACCTTCAGTACCAATAGCTCGGACCTGCAAGCTAGTAATCCTGCAGTGAGGAGTTTGGGCCCTGGAGATGAAACATCGCTGCAGAGACACTTTCAAAGCATGTGGAAGCTTGGTGCTGTGTAAGTACATGATTTTTCTGCTGGAGCTGTGCTGAAGGTCCTGTCTCCTTTGGGTCAGCTAGCTCTAGTGCCACAACCAGCACCTCCTAACAGTCCTCAGCTCAAACAGGTCAGAAGCTTAGACAACATAAATAAAGGACCTCTGCAAATCTGGTTTGTCTGTGCTGAACTGGATCTGCTGGCACGGTGAGCTGATCTGCCACCAGTTCTGAGAGTGGGTAACCTGGTGCTTTTGCTGTGCCCTTCACTGTGATTGTGGGCTAGAGCAGAGCTTCCCTACCCAGCACTTTGAATGTGTTCCTGCAGGAACAGACCCTGCTTTCTAGTGCTGATTCCTGGAGGGAGAGGGGAGTAAAAACAACTGCGCCCTAGGAGAAAGACCTCTTGACCTGGCTTCGGGCTGGGGCTCTGCTGAAGCTTGCCTACAGAGCACTCTGCTGTTCCTGACACTTCCCTACAGGCCATCCCTTGAGAGGCAATGGTGATTGCATGGCAGCTTATAGGGTATGCTAGCGGGGTGGGGGGGCAACACAAGAAGAAAATGAGTGGCTGCAGTAGAAAGGGGAAGCAGCATGCTTGGAAAAGTGGGAGAAGGCAGTCTGTTTAGTTCAAGTGTTGAGGCAGAGGATTTTCTCCTTTTTCACACATAGGTCTCCATTGCTGTTTGTGATTTGCTTTTCTGTAGTGAATCCCACCAAAAGGGGAGAAAAGACTAAGAAGGAATCAAGCACAGTCTGGTATGATCTGCACAGTGGTGAAAGAGAAGACACTGCCTGGCTGTGCTGTCACCTGGACATGCACACATCTTACTCCCTGTCTTCCTCTTTCCTGAATCCTTGGTACAGCTCCTCTGCCTCTCTTCATGTCCCTCTGCAGCCCAGGCAGCTGCTGGATCCAAACCCACACGGGAGACCAGATGCTCTTTTTCCAGTAAGACTGTGAAAGAGATTGAAAATAGTGGGAGCCCAGCTTCCACAGGATGTGGACTGGGCAGCTTAGACCAATTATGTTTTTGTTGATCCCTTGGAAGACTTTGGTTTTTCCTTAAATGTCTCAAACTTCCCCTTGCCACTGACTATGACTAGTCAGCCTGGGAAGCTGTATGTGGTTGACAGGTCATTGGGAAAAGTACCTAGGAGGATGTGAAATGCTTTCTAACATTTTCTAAATCAGGCGTGCAGTGTGCTTTGCGGGGAGGTTGATGTGGAGCCACGCTGCAGCCCTGGGAGGTGGTGGTCCTAGAAAGTGCATTGTGCCCTGGGTGCCCACAGAACAAGTCTGACGAGTGAGTTTTGTACTGTGCTGTACTTCAGGAAACAAGCAATATGCAGGTAAATCTCAAAGGGCAATTTAGCAGGGCAGGTTGCAATTACACTTAGAGAAATTTGGTCAGGAGGAAAGTAGGGCAAAAAGTTATTTAGAAGCCCTGATGACATTTTCTGTACTGTAATGCAAATACTCTAATCCCCTCATCAGGTACCTTGGAAGCACCCACATTTTCTATCTAGCCCCCTTATCAGGTGGCTTGAAACCACCTTTGTTTTCTAAATACTCGTTTTCCCTGGTAAGTTTTCTCGGTACCTCCTCCTGCTCTGGCAAACCTTTAAGCCGCAGTTGCGCGGCAGCTACACTGTGCCTAAATGTCACTTGGTTTCACAAGCTGCATGCTCTGTTGTTCAAGCTGCCCGCAGGGCTGGATTCAGTGAGCTTTTTACCGCTACAGCTTTAGCAGTGCCCTGTGATGGAGAATTGTATCATCGTTGCCTCTCCACTGCCATGCTTGTCCTCCCGCAGGGCTCGAAAGACCTCGAGGCTGCGGCGCTGGCCCGGGCACCCAGCCCTTGTGCCAACGTGTGACTGTTGCGTGTGGCAGCGATGGGAGCGGGTGCTTGGGCAGCTCCACTGCAGCCCGAGAGCCTTGCTCCCGTGAACCACCACAGCTTCAGTGCGAGATGGGCTCATCTCCATGGAGTAGGTGCCTAGATCCCGTGTGCCATGGGCTGCCACAGTGTATTCGCTGGCCGCCTGCCTTATGGGCACGACTATGGCAGTACAGGCACGAGTCCCACCGGGGCAGCGGTGCAGGAGGGCAGGCTGCTGTGCTGCCCGCGTCCCAGCAGCCGTCTCCTGGGGCAGAGCCCGTGCCACCCGCTCCCCGCCACAAGGGCCCTGCCGCCCCGTCCCCGCTGCAGCTGCGGCGCCGAGCGCATCCCCGTCGGCAGCCGGCCCCCGCTCCCCGCGCCGGCCAGGCCGGGAGGAGGAGGAGCAGGAGGAGGCGCGGAGCCCTCCGCCCCCTGCGGCGGAGCGGGCGAGGCGTTAGGACCCGGCGGCGGCGGCGGCTGGGCGGCGCGGGGCCGGGCCAGAGCCGAAGCCGAAGCGGTGCGGGGCGGGGGAGCCGCGCCGCCGCTGCCGCCTCCTCCTCTTCTCTCCTCTCCTCTCCTTCCTCTCCTTCCTCCCGCAGCCGCCCCTGCCCGTCGAGGCAGCGCTCCCAGGCTCCCTCGGGGCGCTAGGCATGAGGAGGATCAGGGCTAATGCCATCGCCATCCTAACCGTCGCCTGGATCTTGGGCACTTTCTACTACTTATGGCAGGACAACAAGCCCCGCTCGGCGGCTGCCGGCAGGTCAGCCGGAGGCGGTAGCGGCGGCGCCCGGAGCGGGCAGAGGGCGGCCGGCAGGCTGGAGCTGCGCCGGGAGGAGAGGACCATCCCCCTCATCGTGAGTGAGCGGCGGCCAACAGCATCCCGTCCTGCCGCGGCGGGGAGGATGCTCGGGGAGGGAGCCGCCGCGGCGGGCGCGGGGTGCGCCGGCGGAGGGCTGCGCTTTGCCTTCGGGTTGCTTTCTGTTTATTTTAGCATTCGTGCTTGTCACCATGGCAGCCGCTACAATCGGGGAGCAGAGTGGGCACCCTCGGGGAAATAGAGTAATGCCGTAGGTAAAGTGTTTGCGAGTTGTCTCCGCCGCTCTCAGCCCGGGCTCTGCTCCTCCGGCTGAGAGCGGCTGCCCTTGGCCGGGGAAAAAGGCAGGTGAAACAGCTGGAAGGTTTTTGGTTCGCATTCAGAAGGCGCACACATACAGATCCATACACACACGCGTGTATGTGATCACAAGTGCTTTCCCGTCGGGACCAGCTGAGAGCCATGACCTCTCACAAGCCCTTTCTCCGGCCAGCCGTGCTCTGAGCATCGGGCCGGGGGGACGCGAGTGGCACTTGCAGTGGGGGACTGTACAGCTGGTACCAACGTCTGCCTCGGCCCCCTCCGCTTGGCTGCCAGATGGGGGACCTGGGCGCCACTCGGGAGTTTTGTCTCTTTTAAGCCAGAGACAGCAGTCTGAGTCGGGCTCAGGCTAGGGCTTGGACAGGGAGGTGGCGGGAGCCCCCAGGGCTCCTTCCTAACCCGAGAGGTGGTAGCAGTGCCCTAATGTGCTACTTCAGTTTTGTTGAAAGCCCCACAGTCTGCCCTTCTTGGGCATCTGTGGGCTCTGTACGGGGAGAAAATTGAGCTCCTGACTTAAGGATGATGAGGACCTCTCTGCTCTGTCCGTGGGGGTGATTTGTCCTCCCTTCAGCCTGTATAATAGCATCAATAAAGCTCTCCCAACTCTAGGCAATCACTTAATAAAAAATAAATCAGCCCCTGGAGCAAGAAGTGGCCCAGCAATACCATTCCCAGGAGTGATCCAGCTGAAGCAGTTGGGGAACTGCACTGTGTGTCACTCTTTGGCTGCGAATCCATTTGTCAGCTGGTTACGCACACATGGAAGCGAACAAAAGCAGCAGCTTGGTCAGAGCCGGAGCAGGGGCCAGGCGCCAGGGCAGCCCACTTTCCTCCTTGGCTGGCACTGGGATTTTTTGGCCTGGCTCACTTTTCTTCACCTGTAAAGCGGGGATGGGAGGTGTGTGTATGGGTGTTTGGGAAGCCTTGTGAATGTTTGGAAAATGCTGTCAGAGCAGTCCCAGCCCTCTAGCAGCAGGGTGGAAACCCTTCAGCTGAGCCCCTTGGCTATTGCTTGCAGCTGCTGAAACTCAAAAGTCAAAGCTGAGGCTCTTGGGCAGAGCACTTCCGTTATTTGCTGCTCATTAGGGCTGAGGGCTGCCGGCAGTTCAGGATGCTCTGCTGGGAGACTCTCTGTGGAGCAGGACTGTGGAAATGAGCACGATGAGGAGCTCTGTGTGAGTGCTGCTATTGCTGTAGCCCTTTGGGTGCGCTGGGAAATGCTCTCAGGCTGGCCAGAGATGAGTTGAACAAATAGAGGATTTGGAGTACTCCTGCTTTTTTGATTCCACCTTAGTGGCAGAGGAAGCTGCTCCTGAGCTCTGATTTCTTGTGTGAGCTTGAACATGCTGCTCTAGCAGTTTTATTTCTCTGTGCCCCTGCTTATCCCTTCTGGTTTTTTATAGCATTTACTTTACTCCCTCTCAGAGGGCTTGTGAGGTTACATGAATCCATATCGTCTGCCAAGCACCTTAAAATCCTCGTGAGGATGATGCTGTGGTAGTGTCACACGTTGTTATATTGCTGCTGTTTGGGGGGAGGCAGTACGTGCTCATGGCTAACCACAAAGCCTCTCTGTACAAGATACAGTGCTGCACAACAGCCACTCCAAATCTGGTCCTGCTCTCAAAACCGTGTAAATCATCTCGGCTCTGCTCCATGCCTGAAATCTCTTAGCAAGGAAAAATAATCATCCTTTGCATCTCCTGTCCCTCTGTAACCGGGGTCCCAGGATGTGCCAGCCCTCCCAGTAGGGCTCTCAACAGCACCTGAGATGAAGGAGGACCCTCTCCTGATGCACCTGGCAGTGGGGCATGATGGAAATATCACATCCTGACCTGCCACGATCTATTTGCATAGGAAGGGAAACGGGAAGGGTTTGTGGTGTTTGTGCTTTTCCTCATGCAGGTTTCCCAAGGGTTTGGTGGGTTGCTGTGAGAGGCAAGGTGGTAAAATGCAGTAAGTGTTCTCTTGTGAGTGTGCACTGCTATGGCTGTGGGGAGCCTAACAGGCTTAGCAGCGATGTCCCAGCCTTGGCCCCTGCCTGCGCTGCTGGGGCCGAAACAGGGACGTGCCTGCGGGTGGGCACACTGCGGGAAGGTTGTTGGGAGGTCTGGGGACAGCACTGTCCCCCAGGGTGTGGCATCTAGCAGGGTCTGAGCAGTGGGTCTCGTGGTCTGAGCTTGAGGGCGGGTCAGGCCGGGGCAGTAGCTGTGCGGATGGTCCCCAGCACGCGGCCGGCTTCGTCCCCTGGCACAGCCCGCCACCCTCTCCCAGCCAGCATGGGAAAGGTGCCAGTGCTATTGCCCCGCTGGAGAAATAACAAATCTAGAGAAGCAGCTGTCCTTTGGCAGCGCAGAGCCCTCAACCCTGAGTTCATTCCCCTCAAAGTCAGATTATTTGACTTAATGTGTGATGGCGGTCATGTATAAGGGGAGGCATGCCTGTGCTCTGCCTGCTTCTCTATCCCTTGTCTTTCTGCAGAGCCACTGAGACAAGCTGCCCATTTTGATCCAGCTTCTGGTTTCCTCTGCTCTGCATGAATGATGGTGTTGGACTTCAGGTTTGGGCTCATCTGCAAATAAGGATGACTCATATGACTTATGGGTCTCTGGAAAAATATTTTTTCAGTTTTCTAAAATTGGCTGCTTTTCTGTCTGGGAAAAAGAAAAAAAAATCTTTCTTTTGGTTGAGTGAGTCCAAGAGTTCTGCTCTTGCATCTATGCGATGACATTTCAAATCCTGGGCAAGTGAAGGTGTATTACATGGGTTTAAAAACTGAAGTGCTTTCTGGGC
Source organism: Callaeas wilsoni (assembly GCA_013398955.1). Classification (NCBI taxonomy): domain Eukaryota; kingdom Metazoa; phylum Chordata; class Aves; order Passeriformes; family Callaeidae; genus Callaeas; species Callaeas wilsoni. The sequence goes on along the minus strand of VWPU01016964.1, from coordinate 97,534 downwards.
TTTTGTTTTTCTTCTTTATTTTCTCTTAATCTGAAGAATAAAAATCACCTCAGGTAAACGCTACAGTCAATTGCAAGTCTCAGCTTGAAACTGTTTTTTATTTGTTGACCTCATATTTATTAGCACAACTTTGAACTTAAAATCTGGATGTCTGATTCCTGGAGCCAGCCAGGGAAATCTTTGAATATTTAAGCTGGGGCATGGAGCTGTCAGAGATCAGTGTCCCAGAAAGAGCTCGTGCATTAATAGTGATCCTACAGATATCTGCTTTATATATAGAGATCTTGACATGTGGCCTCTCTGCAATAGGCTCTTCACAAACAGACTCTACAGATGCTTGAAATGAAAATTAAGAAACTGGTAAATGGCAGGTTTCACTTGGTGACACAACAAGCCCCTGCAGGCTTCCCCTTTGACTTACCACAGTGTGCAGAAACACAAGTGAGTTCCACACTCCTAGAAATGCATTTTTTCTCTGGAGCACAGCATAGTTTCATATCAATTAGAAGGAGCCCTGAGACCTCTGACAGTTGGTTTGTGTGTTTTTGGAAGATGAACTTGTTCCCTGGACTCTTTTCTGTCCTTCCTAGGCAAAAGGCTGTCTCCTTTCTCCAGGAAATTTCCAAAGGCCAGAAGCTGTGCAATGCGTCTTTAGAAGGGCTTTGGCATCATTCCTGCACTATGTACAGGTGGTTAATTGTTCACCATGTGCTGCATATCTGCTTTAGTATGACACTGATGAGCAGAGCGCAGGGCTTCGTTCTTCCCTGTCTAAAGACTGCAGCATGGGAAGCTCACCCAGTGCACTTGTGTCCCAGTGAAGAGAGCGAGGCCATTGCTGCAGTGTGGGCAAAGCTTGTTAGTGAGAGGGATGGTTGGTAGGCAGCTTTGAAAGAGAAATTTTTCTGTTGCCTGACTGTGAGCTGAGGGTGGGAGTATTTGCTCCTATTCCCTAGTCAAAAGCAGGATGTGAGGCTGCCCACAGGGTTCTCCAGCTTGCTGACTTCTTTGGGGTGGCAGGGAAGCAGCAACACACCTGGAAGTTGGAGACAGAAGAGTATCGTTATTTAAATGCTCGGAATTGTGGTAGGCTGATGCCCAGTTGCTCTTTGGAGCAGGTATGATGCCTCTTATCTTTGTCAATTGCTCTTTGGAGCCGGTACGTTGTCTCTTGTCTTCGTCCTGCCAGCTTTTGTGACCTGTGTAGCTGCTCTGTGACCCCACTGGAGCCAGTTTGGCAGCAGAGAAGCCCTGTATTGTAATGCTGGCTCTGGTTGCCTGGGCTCAGCCCTCCTGGCTGCTCCCTACCTCTATGCTCGGCCATGTAAAATGAGCACTGGGGAGATGAGATCAAGGAGTCCTTTTTCCTTGTAGCAAAGGGTTTCTAAATGCTCTGCAAACATCACTGAACTGCGTGTCACCTGCCCTGTGGTGAGACAGCAAGCAGGAGACTCCACTGAGGTGCTTTACTCAGAACAGGTGGTGTGCGTAGGCAAAGAACAAGTTGGCGAGGAAAGATGTCAATTGTTTCATTCCCACATCTTGTTTAGCCAGAAAATAGGCAGTGGCTTGGTCTTACCTGCTTCTCTGAATTGCTGAACTGGCACATTTAGCCGTGTTTGTATTTGCCAGCAAGTAAGACCACCTTGATGTTTGCTCTTCAGACCCTGGAACATCTAGTTAGCAGCACGCTCTGCTGCTTTTGTTTCGTGTTGCCTTTGGCCCCTGGGTATCTAAATCCCACTGAGCAGATGCTGGCTGATGTTCACCACACATTCATGAATTATTTTATTCTCATCTCTTCATCACATTTCCTCTGTGCACAGCTTTCAGAGGACGCTGTTTTCCTCACAGCTGGGATAAGCTGCAATTTTCATGGTTTGCTAAATGATACCATTTTTCAGGGACCTGTGTCCCATGAGGCTCCTGCATGTGTGCCTGCCTGGAGGCAGGTCTTGTAGCCTCAGGCATCTAACTCTGGAAACTGAGGTGGATCCTAAATAAGTTTAAAAAACCGACAAACACAACAAGAGGAAGAACAGCACTATTTCCTTGCACTGGCAAATTGTCAGGCTTAATTTCATGACCTGCTGTGCTGTGGAGAGAAAAGGCCTAATTTTAAGTGAGGTGCCACAGTTCATTTCAGCAGCTTCCTTACCATTTTACTCATAGCAGGTTGGTCCCTTTTGAGTCTCCTGCCTTTTGGGGCAAGGATCAGGCATATGGCTCTGTAGGTTTCTTCCTGCTCTTATGCTGAGTGTCTGTGTTTGAGTTTGCACACGTGTGGACAGAGCACGGGAGGCTCTGTGGTCTCCCCAAGGCTGTGATGCTGCCTGTAAGCCAGACCACCTCGGCTGCAGCAGCCGGAGCTCAAGGCCAGGAAGGTACAGTAAGCAAACCAGTGAAGTCGCCACGTTCAACAGCTCACAAAATGCTCTTGTTTTCTTAAAACATCTTCCTTTCAAGTTAAAGGAAAAGTGGAGGAAACTTCATCTCTCCGTCCGACCAGCCTGCAAAGCAGCTCCGCTCCTCGTGGCTCTGCAGGCATCTGGGGTGTTGGAAATGAGTTGGAAAAGAAGCTGTAGGTTGCTGTGCCAATGGTTTTGCAGGTGAAGGTGCCCCTGCCAGTTGTTGGGTTTGTCTATGCTGTTCAGCCTGGCCCATTCCACTGCTAAAATCCAGCACCTGCCTGGCCCTTCCCAGCACCTGTATGGCCTCTGCTCTTCCCAGTTTGTGTCAGGGTGGGGGACACAGCCCTTAATGCTTGGGTTTTGTGACAGCCATTCCTGCTGTGGCCAGACCCTTGAAGCACTGATTTTTTTGGATCTCTGTGGCATCTCTCTTACGGCACATGGGGCTTGTGCCAGCTGCCTGGAAAAGGATGACTTGGTAACATTTTCTCTAAGGGTATTACTGCAGGAGGAAGATTCAGTGACAGCTTGATGGTTTAATATTTTATTTACAGTGTTTACGTTTTAAAAATGGGGGAATGGCTGCTGTTTGCTTAAATGGCAGACAATGATTTTATATTTAATTTGTCCCAGTGGCTCTTGTGATGCATTCAAAATAAAAGAAAAATAAAAGGAGTGGTTCACAATGGTAATATTAATAAAATCCAGTTGGCAGCACTGGCCTTAGTTGTTAATCAAAATGATGCTGTAGCTGCAGTGAGGTAGCCGGGGCTTGGGGAACATGGTGGTCTGGGCAGCCTGGAACAGTGTGTAGAAGTGAGGGGAGGGCCAGTGCAGTGCTCCTGAACATGATTTATTTTGCTAAAGCCTTTTCATTAAATCAGTGGATGAAGCAGTTGCAAGTCTTAGCAAGCTGAAGCATCCTTTAGTATGCGGCTGCTTCCTCAGTTAGATTTGTCTTTGCATATACAAAACTATCTTAAGATTTAAGGACTAAAAGTTTAGCAGTGTTGCTAGAAACAGAAAGCTTTGATAGACATCTCAGGTTGCTGTTTGCCATGGTGGAACTTGGTTCAGACACTTCATCCCAAGGCAGGCAGGTTGAGAGTCACTTAGAAGGCAAAGGGAGAAGATGTTTTGTTTCAGTGGCACTGAACTGGGACTGCCCATTTTGGAGCACTGAAAATTGACTTAATTATTCCTGTTAGAAAAACATGCGGAGCACAAAGGCAACGAAACGAACAGAGGCAAATGTACTGGGGATGAAGCACGTGGGACAGCGGGGGACCCTGGCTCACCTGTGCATTGTCTCACTTCTGCAGGGGAAGCCCCAGGGCAGAGCCCAGCAAGGCTGGATCTCCTGCTCTTCCTTGGCTCCCCATAGAATGCCAGCTGGTTGTTCCTATTCAATGTCACCTCAGTGCGAGTCCCAGGACCTTGCTTTCTCTTTCCTGTTTTGGTTGTGTATGCTGCTCTGGTGTGCCCCTCCAGCCCTATCTGCCAGCTCCTGCAGCAGGCTTGTAGGCCCTTTGGGGTTGTCCTGTCAGCTGTCACTGCTGCTCTGTCTGTCCGGTGTCTGGCGCGGAGGCCGTGATCCACGACACATCCCATACTGTTGCATTAAGGTAAAGATTGAACCACAGTGAGACCCATGGGCTGGGAGCTGAGCTGCCTTATTGACCTAGCTGACTCATCTTCCTTACAGGCTCTTCATATGCCTCAGTTTCCCCAAAATCTAAAATTAAAATTTTATCTACTTCACAGGGCTTTTGGGCAGCTCAGCTTGCAAGTTTTGTAAAGGGCTGGAGATGAGAGAGATAACACTAGCAAAATATCTGGTTGAGTTCTTCCTTTGTATACCCTCTGTACAAGGAATGGGATTAGCAGAAATGTAGCAGGTCAGGGCTGATCTGCTGCAAGAGGAAGGTGTTAAAGGCTGCTCCATGCACTGAACAATAGGATTTGTTAGAAAAGGCTGTGTATTGCCTGCTGCTGTCTTTTGCTGTGTCTTTACAACCACATATTCTTGCAGCTAATAAAAGTGATAAAGGACTGGAGGTGGACTGTCCGCTTCAGATTTCCATGTCCCAGTTGTGCTTGGGGCTGTGGAGACAGTAAGATATATGGCAGTACATTTAAAACAAAATCAAAAACAAAGTAAAAAAAAAATATAGTGGTCTCTTGGGCCCCATCTCAGCTGAGAAATTACCCATGTTGTGATGTGCTTTGAGCATATGGGTATTTTCTCGGTGTTGGTAGAGACCGGGCTTTTGCTAGGCAGCTGCATGCTCCCTTTGGAGCTACTTCCTTCCTTCTCCTTCAGGGGCATCATTCTTGCAGAGACCTGCCTCAGCTCCCTCTGCAATGCCACTGCAGGTCTCACAGCACTGTGGGTGTCCCTGTGCATCCCCAGGACGTGAATGAAGCTGTCACATGTGGCTGCCCCTGGGCTGGGAAGCTGTTCTGGCTGGTCAGATGATGCTTGGTTAGTCATCCTGCCATGGTGGAGCTGGAGGGTTGACTTTGCAGTTCAGGCTTCAAGGCTGCCATGGTTGGGCTGGGGCAGTGCTCTAACTTCTGACTGTTACAGCATGGTCACTGATGACATTTGGCTAAAGCTACAGAAAATTACCTGCTTTAACCTCTTGTTTTCACTTCTCCCACTGAACAAGTTTTTCATCTTGTAACCTGTAATATGATCCTTTTGAGGAGGCTTTGTTTAACAGTTGCAGAGAGAGAAAGCACCTGTGCTGAAATCTGCATCAGACATTTTGTGGGCTTGTGAAGAAAAAAAAGGACTATTTTTCTTGCCTTTATTGTTTTGGATAACCGCCCTGAAACAGCTAGGGCTTGGCTGGAAAAGTGCTTCTCACCAATGAAAAGTGTCTTCAGAGGTTCTCTGAAAAAATCTTTCTGCAGGACAAAATTGGAAAAACGATGCTTTCCATCTGCTTGCATGCTGAGTGCCCTGAACAAAGTATTTGGTGCCAGAGAGTGTCATGCCCAGTAATGCCATGCTGTAACTTTGTGCCTTTTGGTACCAAGTGTGCAGTAAAAAGGTAGAAAGTGTAATAAATAAGGAAGAGTGTATAAGAGCTGCAAAAAGCAGTGCAGCTCCTTGGGTAACTGATCAGTTAGTCTCTGAGTACAGGAATCTGGATACAGTGGCAGTGCAAATGGGAGCCATCACAACCACACAGTGAAATTGAAACAATTGTGTTCTTCCCATGTAATTCCCTGTAGTCTTTTGAAATTGTAAAAATTAGTAAAGTATTGGAGTTAAAAACTGTGAATAGTGCAAGTGCTCACTGCCAAGTCCTGGTGCATGTGATCATGCTGTACTTCCCAGGTGCTATAATACACGTCATTTTGGTGGATTTTTTTCTTTCTTTGTACCTTTCAGTGAGATTTATTCAGATGTGGTTGTGTGGTAGGAATTACCAGCCACTAGGCTGCTGATGGAGTAGGCTGTATTTGTCTCCCAACCTTCTGAAGTGTCTCCGTATCGCTGAACTACCTGTTTTATGCCTAAAGATATGGAACAGCCTCTCACAGTGACCTCTGAGGGGTTGGCAGGAGCACTGACAAACAGGTAGGGGCATAACCCTATCTCTGGCCTAGGGATGCTCAGTTGCACATCCCTGTTGGTGCTTCACTTGCAGAGCTGGCTCCTCTGTCAGGGGCAGGCTGGGGTGAGCACAGGGGTGTTTCTCTCATTGCTCAGGTGCAGGGTGGTGTTTATACTGAGATTGGCTTGGCAGCAGAAGGATGAATGCTCTGCAATGAGGTAAACCTTTCAAAAATTCTGTTGGAGCAAATCTGAATGAACTTGGTGTCTGTTTGTATCCTCCCTTTGTTTGGGTACTCTGAGTCTGGTTGTGCCGTGACTTGGAATGCCAGATTGCTGTGCCATGCCTGCTAGCTGAGTGGCCCCATGGGACATTTCAGGGCATTTCCAGTCTGTGCTGGGAAAACTGGACCACGCCAGCTGGGCAGCCCAAAAGAAATTTTGTGAAGGGCTGGGAAATCAGCATTCCTTCAGGACAAACTGTGACTCTGTCAGGCCAGGCAATGATGAGATGAGGTCTGGCCTTGGAGAAGCTGCCCATGCACCTATCAAAAGCTGCCTTTGGCTGAGTGTGAAAGGATTTTAAGTGGGCAGTTGGACTGCTGGTTCAGGTCAGGTCCTTAAACAGACATCAATCTCATGCTACATGTTAGGCAAGCCATGAGGAGGTGGTTAACAGTGAAAGCAAACACTGTCCTTACAGCACAGGATACAGACTGAGTCACATTGGGTAATAGGAAAAATCTGCTGATCTGCCTGCATCACTCTCCTTACAGTGATGCCTTAGGATTTTAGCTTTTATATTTTCATATATTTGTAATCCTGCAATTCTTTAGTGTATAACTCTGAACTCCATATAGAGTGTTAGCAACTGCTTTTCCCATTTTTGTCAGACACAACAATTCCTCGCTAGGCCTGAGAATCAAGGACACCTCACTGTCTCAGGCCTGAGAAATGTAAACAAAAGTGAGTTGGAGGGGAGCAAACGAAGAGAATGGGACTCCACCGCCTGAAGCTGAAATTGGACAATTAACCTCTGCTATGCAAATGGACCAAACTTATATCTGTCTGAAAAAGTGTGACTGTGTCCATCTTGGGTGTAGTCTCTGTGCGACTCCTGCACTGCCCAAGGTGTGCCCTGTGAAGGCCTTTCAATAACTACCTACCCTTTATCCTTTCAGTCTCTCTAGCCTCTGTTCCAGGTCAGCATCTACAAGGCATCAACAGCATTATTAAAAATTATGCTTTGTGAATTATTTACTGGTTAATTTTCTTGGGCCCAAAGCCTCACTTTCAGGACAGAGGTGCTGGAGTTGAAAGGAGACATGGTGGGGTGATGCAAATCATTGTGTGTGGCAGAGCTAATGTGAAATACAGGTTATGGCTACGTTCTTCTCTCTGCTGCTGTTCAGCTGTTAATTGTGCAGTACTGCCCTGTGTGATTGGTACCTTTGCTACCCCTTGTATCTGTGAGTCAAAAGGGCTACCTGGGTGCTTCTGCCACCCCCGTGAGTTTGGATGCATCAGTCATGACATGGCAATGCCATGGCAGTAGTGTTCTCTTGCCCACCACCAGCATCCTTGGGGCAGTGGGTCTCACCAACTCTCACTTGCACTGAGGAATTGGGGTGCTTCTGTGAGCACCTTGTGAGAGACATTTGATGTGTGCAAGGCTGAGCCCTTTAAATCTTGGTGCCCTAGTTAACGGGGATTTAGTCCTTACAACCTGTCACAGTCCATCTCATTTTTCCCCCTCTTTCCTTTTAGTTAGAGGATTAAAATTGTCGCATTGAGCTTAAAGGGGATTGGAATGCTCTGTATTTTTCTTCTGCCTTTGCCCAATAGCTCCTAAGAGACATCATAAAGAATGGCCAAGAATGGATAAACAGGTATTAACACCACTGCAAGTGCTGAAGAAGAGGTGAGGAAACCATCCCTACCCTGTTGTGCCTGCATTATTGCAGGGTCTGCGCAGGATGCTCGTGACCTCCTGAGCCGTGGCAGCTGCCCCACGCACCAGCCTTATTCTGTGTCTACAGATTGCCTGGAGGGAGGAGCAGGGACTTCTGACACTCAGTTGGGCAGGACCAGGAGCCGCAGGAGGGGAGAGTGGTGATGGGAACTGGGTGTATGAAGGGATTCCTTTCTTATTCTTCTGTGCCTCCTGTACCACAGGAGCTGTGTAAGGCTCCCCAGTTCACCAGTGCACAAAAGGAACTTGCTCCTGCCAGTGGGCTGCATGTTCAGAAAACCCAGTACACAGTTCTGCACAGTTCCTTCAGCTTGGCTTCAGCAGAATCCAAGATCTAAACTTTAAATGAAGTGTCTTGACTTGTTTTTGGGGAGGCGGAAGGGGAGGGGTGTAGCTGGGTGGTGCTGTTTACCATGGAAGAATACTTAAGTGTTACAAAGTAGAAATGCAGGGTGACCATTTGGATTCCCTAAGTTCATATAGCAGCGAATGCGAGAACTTAGGAAATAATGCTGCACATGGTATTTGTTAAATATCCAGGAAATTGCTAAACTAAGTCTTGTCACAGATTCATAAAGACTAAGTAAATTTTGAGTATCCGCAATACATCATCAATTTTCTTGTCCAGCTTTCTGTTAGTGCTTTTTATAATTCTGATAGAAATACACCTCCCACTGCTGTATTTCATTTGCTAGCCCTATGCAGATCTTAAAGTGTGGTCCTCATTCTCTGTGGCAAAGACAGCCATGAAGCATGTTGCCAGAAGGTTATTTTGAATCATTAGAGGCAATTTGTATCTTTCTGGTCTTGAGTAGGTGTGTTGAATTTGAATGGAAAATATTTCCGTTGAGGTTAGAATTGGCTTTAAATTTTCTGTTCAATATTTTTCTTCCCAAGGTAAATTCCCATATCACTGTCCCAGATCTGATAGGGGTAAATTTAGTTGCATTTTGATCAGTGCCTGTCAGTTGAGAGCCATTTGAGTCAGATGGTGCTTGTCCTGGAGTGGGCTCAGCAGCTGTGCAATGCAGAGATCAGATTTGCCATGGGGGTGACTCCAGCCATTACCTGGAGCTGCTTGGCAGGAGCTGGGTGAGGGCTGGCAGTGTGCCGAGGGTTCAGGTGCAGAAGGAGAGCCGTGGAGAGAAGCTGTTCTCTATGAAAACTCCTTTTCCCTGCTCTAGGTGTAATTCTGTGTACCAGGGGAGTGCACAGCTCACAGCTGGATGTGTCTCTGTAGCAGGTTCTTTCTGTGTGTGAGGGACTTGTTCGGGGCCCTTCTGTCAAGGGAAAGTGAGATAGGGAGACTAGGTAAGTAATACACCATTGGGGGCTGCCACAAGCCTGCTTGGAGTTACCAGCTGCCTTGCCATCCTTTTTCAAGCAATTTGCCTGTAAGAGTTGCGCGAGATCTCCCATTTGTCTTGCTCCAATCCAAGACCTCATCCAAGGCCTGTGCTGCTGGGTGCTTCCTGTTTATCGGCACATCTCTTTGGCTATCCAGACAGGGGGCTCTCTTGCACAAATGTGAACTGAAAAGACAGCTTCTGTCCTGGAGTTTATAACCTCTGTACATGAGTGAAATAAAGCTTTGGGGATAGAAAGCATTCTTTTCCCCCAATTCAGAGTTTCAGATGTAGAGCTGAGATTAAGCCTTGAGCTCTGCTGAAAGGAAACAAAGCATTATTCAGAACTGCTAACCTCTGGTTATTAACTCTGGTGAAAATACCAGTGAAGCCAAGACAGCTTGGATATTAATTGTTTGCCAACACATACTCAATGAATTTGCTACTGGATTCCAGTTATTACCCCAGAGACAATTAAAACTCTGTCCTGTGGTAGCTCCTATTGTAACTGGCCATACCTCATTACACTTTGCATTGATAATATATTTGGACCACGTCCCCACCCCGTGTAATTTCTGTGACCAGTGATGAGTTGGCCGGCTAAAACCACTTTGGCACATCTTGTATGTAACCTGAGTGGGCTGGGACACCTTGAGGGAAACAAATTTGGCTTGTGACTGGAGGGAACATCTTGGGAAATCCCCACTCCCCGATTACCTCAGTTACCTCAAATGCCAGCTTGGGTTTTGATGTGCAGTTCTTTCTCCATGTTCATTTTGGAGGAAGAAGTAGCATTTGAGAATAAACTGCTGGGACAGGAAACAGGTTAGAAAAAACTTTTAAGTGATGTGTAAATGTTAATCATTAAACCTGTTACCACGTAGCAACATGACTCCGCATAATGATTAACTGCATCACCAGGCTGTACGGGAGTAAATCTCAGGTTTGCTGAGCTCTGGAAGCTGGACTTCAGCTTCTTCCACCTCAGCCCAAATGTGAAATGGTGTTGAAACACTCCTTAACTGGCTGGGGTGATGAACAGTAGGGCTCCTTGGGGCTGATGGTGCTTCTTCATTCTCAATTCTGCTTTTGAAGACTGAAATTCTCAACTTTATCAGGGTAAAGTGAGGCTCCCCATGTTACATTGTTTTCAATGCCAAATGACAACCGTAACCATTGTGCTTAAACCAGTATTCTGTGTAATTTGCTATTCTGAGTGGAAAATACACTGTAGCACTTTTAATCATTCTCTCTGCAGAAAAAAAGAATGTTTTCATCAGGGAATATGTTCCTGGCGTTTGTAGCGTGTACTCGTTTATTGTCTGGCTACCCAGTTCTTTGTGCAGATAGATAAAAACAAGAGCGCTGGATGCTGAAATGCTTGTATGCCTGGCTGGTGGCATGTGGCACAAGTTGTCACGGGCACTACCATCTGACTGGGCATATGGCCTTTTCCCCACAAGTTATTAATAGTCAAGTGCAAGTACAGCAACATTGTCTGCTTCTGTAGGAGCAGAATTTTAGCTGCTTGTACTCATTTTCCTTCAAATAGGAGTCTGAATGTCAGGCACCCGCTCCTGCTACTGCACACCCAACTTTGTGTTGCGAAGGGGCACTTAGCTGGTTCAGACTCCAGCAGTCTGGAGAACATCAACTGGAAGATGGAAAGTTACAAATGGATGGCCAGGCCTTTACCACAGTTGTTTTGGCAAGTATATTGGGTAATATTGCCAATAATTCTGTAGTGCAGGCAGGGGAAACTTGTCAGTCTAAGTGTGGGGCCCCGGGGTACAGCCTGTACCTGGGCTGGATAACCCACTCTGTGAAGCATGCTGGAGAGCACCTCTCCTGATCAAAGGGGTGAGGAGTAATGTTTCTAGGTCAGCAGCAATATGCCACCTCCAGAAAGCTCCTAACAAGTGCAAGCAACTCAACATCCTTAGGTAAGTCTGTCCTGTTTGACACAGACTTGCTATTGCTTCTTGAGTATCTCCGTATGGTGCTGTTGGGGTAGCAGGAGTGGGACAGAATTGGTTCTGCAGAACTGGTTTCTCAGAATGGCTCTGCACTGTAAGCAGAAATGGGCTCTTTGGACTTACTTGAGGTGAAAAGATGGCCAAAATAGACCAAAAGCCTGATGATCTAAAAGAAATACCTTTGCTGCTGAAAAGGGTGAGTGAGAAATGCCCACCTGTTTGGTAGTGCCATTCAGGCTCCCTATAGGCTGTGCTTCCAGAAGAACTACGTGCAATTCTCCTGCCAGTTCAGTACCTCCAGCATTACCAAAGAGTGTGTGAAAAACAAATGTGTGGGAATGCCTTCGATGTTAGAGGGCAGCTCAGCTATCTGTTCTCAGGACAGACACCAAATCTGGCGAGGGGGAAGGTATTTATACTGTGCTTTAGTAAGTGTTGGCCTGAAAGAACTTGTTGCTGTGCATTTCTCAAAAACATGTTTTTGCAAAACTCTATTAGCTTTAATGAAATTGATTTGGTACATTTCTGAGAGTGTGATGGTGTGATGACAATATTCTCCTTGATTTGCTGAACTAGCTTATCTGAATTAGAGGAGCTTGCTTGGTGCTTCTTTGGGATGAGAAAGGTGTATGAAGAAGTGGGGGTGCAAGGACTTGTTTGTCTTTATTATGTTCTCCTAGTATAGAGAGTGTGGAAGTATTAAAATATATTTAAAACAATTTAAATAAATCTAAAATATTTGAATGTTCACTGAAATGTAGACTTAATATTGCCTTAAAATAACTACAGCCTCCCTGCAGATGCTGACTGCCTCCTGCAGAAATGGCTCCATGGCTCCTGGAGCTTCTGGCTTGCTTTGTGAGGTACAGAAACCATCTGATAGCTCTTCCTTTCCTCTGTCCCATTAAATAGGTTGACAGTATAAAATGCAGTAAGCACAATGCTATGGTTTTAGTCTATATTGAGCCAGATTGGAACCAGTGTCTGGAACCAGGGGGAAAGATTATCTAAGGATGCTGGGGTTACAGAGTAGAATTCAATGTGACTGGGCTGGAGCTGGCTGCTCTTTAAAGATGTGTGGTTTGGGAGGAGAAGATTGCTGTTAGAGAGGCCTATCTGCTCCTTCAGAGGTAATTTAACAGCCTGCCTTCCATTCAGGGAAGGGAAGTGCTATCAGTGGATTTTTTCCTATTGTATTAAATGACCTGTCTGTATGTCATGGCCTAATTGTGTTACCCCAGAGAGCAGTGGATGGAGGATGATTTTCCTTGAAAGTTTTCTTTGCAGCATTGGAAAGAGACTGCTCCCATCTGATTCAGCTGCTAGGCAGCCAGATTTCTCTCTGCTGGCCAATAAACAGAAACTATTGCTTTATGCACCAGAAGCTGGGGTACTGGCTGCTGTAGTTATGACTTAATTACTGGTGTCAGACTAGTTAGGACTTGGATATTGCATCAAGCTAAGGATCTATCTACTAGAGATGTACAGGTTCAAAGTGAATCCATAGATCTACATTAAACAGACTTGTAGTGGCATCTGTTCTGCCCAATGGTTTTTACAGGGAAAACAGTCCACAGACAATAAGACTGAAACACTTCAATTGTTACTTTCAGTAATAAACATTTTTTGCATTGACAGGTCATGTGCACTTGACTCTTCAGAAATGTGGTAAGTGTTTAAGCATCTTCTTTTACAGACTGAAGGAGGCTCAGAAAGGTTAAAGTCTTGATTTACACTGATTGCTCAGGCTCCATTGACTTTCTCTTTGAATGTCTTTCCCACTGGGCATTTAACTGACATCTCCTTCCTTAGAGCTTCAGTGCATGTTTAAATAGTCATGGCTCTTCTGCAGGGCAGGCAGGGGTAATAAGGAAAATTGAAGTGCATATACCCTGCTGATGCACAGTGCCAGCATTCTTTGCCCCCCCAGGACCATGCCTCTCCTCATTGGGTATCTTTAGGAGGCAGCACTGAGAGTGCCCAGGTCTCTGTTTGCAAGTGGGACATCTTGCAGTGCTGCGAGGTGAAGGCCTTTGTAATGAGTGGCTCAAATGAGGCAGACAGTAATGAGTTCTCCAGGAACGGTTCATTGGCTCCTGCCTGGCAGAAGGAAGTGTGTCACTGTGATTTGTGCTTACCTAGCTATGCAATTGAATTTTATCCTTGAACTTGGCTCCTGGTTTAGACAAAATCCCTCATATGAAACACATGCCATTCGCACAGGGTTCTTAATTAGAAGTATTCATCATAAACATGGGCATCTTTCTCTTGTTATTATGGCAGGGGGTAGAGATTAATCACATCCTCAGAAATGTGTCTGTTGTTGTTTACTATTTTTATGAAATTGGCAATCCTTGATGTCTGCAGAAAGATGAGGTTCCATATGATATTGCTGTGCTACCACTACTATGCTTTTAATTAGTTAATGAACTAGTGACTTTTGAGTTGAGGTAGTTCCACACAGCTTGCTATCTGTTGATCAGCAAATGCTTAAAACTTGCATATTCAAAAATACCTAGATCTGCAGGGATAAAAGTGGAAAATCATGGCATGTTTAAATTTTTAACAGCAGCCTTCTCCTAAAACATCTATGTTCTCTTCTCCTATACTGCCACTAGAAAGGAAGGGATTGAGTGCAAGAAAATAATTTGCTATGATAATTTCAAAATTAACAGCTTGATTTGGGGTACATCTTGCACTCTGCTTCTCTCTCTGCCCTCCCTCAGGTGGCCAAGGCATGCCATTTTGAAAGCATTCAAAGAAGAGAAAGTCCATTGTCTATGCAAAGTTCAAGAATTAGAGGTTATAAATGGCTTATTAGGTTCCTCTGTGTGAAACCTAGCTTCCAGCACTAGGGATTAATTGCTTACCTTCAGGTTTTGAAGGGTCTGTGTCTTTTCGCAGAGAAAAAAGCAAGAACATCTTTTAGGCTGCAAAGCACATCAGCCTTATTTGAAATGTTTGCCGGGGCTGCAGCGGGGCCCTCGTTCTAAGCTAGGAACTATTGGACTACTGCAGAATTGATTTCGGTGGGTTTTTTAGCTGATAACCTCCATTTATCTCCTTGGGGAAATTTTCTTTTAGCTAGTTTGTCTCCTTTCTTCTTCTCCAGATGGATATCATCGTATTAACAGATGGCTAAGGAGAAATGTTTCCTTCCCTAACTAAAGAGGAAGTGAACGTATGGAAGCTGTCTGAGACATGAGTTTTGAGCCCTCTTTTAACTTGGCAAAGACTTTGCCCTCAACCCTGGAGCCTTGAGGAGCAATGCCAGTGTGGCAGGCAGAGGCAGATGGGGAAGCCCAGATAGACGGCTTACAGAAAGAATGGAGAAAGTGTGTTTTGAGGAGGCCAGTGTTGTAGCAGGTGGGCACACTGGTACTGTACTGGGCCAAATCCCACTCTGGCTCTCACAGTATGTCAGAGTTGGGATTTTCAGCTGCTTCTGTCCTTTAAGCATAAAAGCTAGGTCATCAGTGGTATTACTGGAGAGGAGACGAATATTTGTCCATTTGTTTAATGAAGACCTGCTCTTCAGTGACTGCTTTGCACTGCTGGAAGCAGTTAATTAAATAAAACACTGTTGGTTTTAGACTACCAAGGTCTTTTTGGTGAAGGACTTGAGTAGATCTGGGTTAGATGTTTGATGAAGCTGTTTTGTGCTTTGCAGTTTTCCCTTTGAGCTGAGATGGAAAGGGAGTGTTAATCATTTCTCAAGGGCGCTGCAAGACATGACTGCAGTCTTGTGAACATCATTGATTGTGTCCTCCAAAAGATCTTGCTGGGACCATGCAAATGGCGGAAGGAGTAGACAGCTGTGGTGGCTTGCTGAAAGAAGCAAGAATATTTGATTTGAGAGCCTGCAGGCAATTATTACTGCTCCTCTTGCACTAATCTTGTATTTTGCTCTGCAGGTTACCATGAGCAACTATGCCATTCTGCCAGATTTTGCCAGCTGCCCATAGGGACACTGCTTGGGAAGTCATGAAACGCAGGAGAAACTAGTCTTACCAAGACATCCCTGCATCTGTCTGCAAATAATGCCTATATTTCCTTGTCCCTGGCTACTGCCTCCCCTTTGGGCTGTGAGAGAGGCAGGGGCTGAGCCAGTACAGCCCCATACCTGCAGGAGATGTGGGCCCTGCTAGGTCTAGAGACAAAGGTCATCTTCCAGTAACTGGACTGAGAAGACAGCGGGATGTTAGTTATATTTGGAAGGAGTGTGGGGGGAAACGGGAGAAGCAAAAGCCAGGTTATATCTACCAGATGCTGGCTGTGGTCCCTGAGGAAGGCTGGTTTTGTGCTGTTGCCATGATGTTTGTACTCAAAGGTTAAAGCACTTGGGTGGAGGTGAAGATGCCATTCTGGTAATGTTTTGCTTCAGGTGGGTTGAGTGCAAAGAGAATTCCTGTTGTTAGCCTGCTATTAACCAGGGGCTGTGAGAGGGATGACGGCTGTTACTTGCCTGGTAACATGAAAGTGTTCAGTGAAGGGTAACATAACATCATTATTAACTAAAAGAAGTTGAGGGAGTTCTTCCCCCTCTTGGTTAAAAACCTACTGCTTTACACAGGTTAACACAGTGCTCTGGGAAGAGATTGAAGGGGTGAATGTGTGTAGGAAAACAGAGGGTAGGGATGGGTGTTCTATATATGCTTTTCCCGCTTGCTGCTTCCCTACGAAATTTATCAGTCATTTGGAAATTGGTTCTGGCAATACTGCTCTATGTGTTATAAGAGGAAGAATCTGTTAAAGGTATATCTAATGGGTGAGGGAGTAATTGTAGGATCTTTCATCTGTTAAGATGTTACCACGTTAGAGATGGTTGTTTTCCGGGGCAGCTGCTGCACCTCCATCTCTAGCTGAGCACTGAGTGGAGGACAGGGTGGAAAGGTGCCAGTTGGACTAGCAGCTCTCACTTCAGCTCCAAGGACAGCTGGAGCAGCCTTGCTGGAAATATCCTTGCAGTTTGAGCCAGTGGCCTAAATGGCTCCATAACTCAGAGAGTGAATATTAACCTGTAGGTAGAAAAGTTTCACAGCCTGTGACTCAGAGCATCTAAGTGACATGGGATGGGAAGAGCTTGCAGGAGGCCTGGTAGGATGGATAAAGACAGCTAATTTGGAGGGGAAGTGTAGTGCAAGTAGCAAGATAGGACCAACTTTGTTTCCTTGTGCTTTTCCTCCTGGCTCTAGACTGCAGAGAACAGCAGCTATTTAACATGCCTGTAGATCTTCCTCACTTTCAGATGAGGGGAAAAAAGGGACAATATTTTTTTTGGAAACCAAAGATATGGCTACATTCACAGTTTCTGAACTGAGTTGTCTGGGAGATTTGTACATGTTATTTGTGTGGGTATATACTGAAAGCCTTGAGGTTCTTGTTGCAGAGACTTTTCTCAGTACAGAGGATTTTTATCATCTTTATACTTATTGTCCTGTTTTGTTCAAAGTAGTAATTCAGATCTATTGTTTCTCCTACTGCTTTGAGTGGTACAAACAAAATACTGGCAAGCCATTTGGACACCTGAGCAAAAGCGCTGGAGATCAGAATGCCTCCCTGTATTTACCAAAAGAGTTTACATACTTACCTAATAAGAAGCCAAACCTGATCAATTTGGCTGATGCACTTCCATCTCCACCAAGCAGAGGCTTGTTTTGAATACCTTTAGTTTAAAAGCCCCAGAGGCATCCTGCAGAAATGGACGGTGGAGCAAGCAGCTCTGGCATCCAGCTGCCTTCCTTCCTCTCAAGCTTCTCTTGTCTTGGGCACCCATAAGCAGGATTTGGGGCATCCAAGAGCTGGGGACAAGCCAGGCTACCGTCCTGTGTGAGGATTGGCTTGCTCAAGATGGGATCACTCACACATACATCCTTTGATAAAGTCACCAGTGACTTGCAGTGGGTAGACCTCTCTCTAGCTGGAGGTGATCTCTGAGCCTTGCAGCAGAGGCCCCACCAGCAAAAACTAGTGAAACGCTTTCAGCTCCATTCCTTAAAACCACAATAAATGAGCATTTACTTGTGATTGCTAGGGATTGTGAGTTGTAGTACCTCAGCCCATGAGATTTTAATAGATTTTTTTAGTGTTCCCAAGTTAATCAGCCTCCTTGAGATAGGTATCTTTCCTCTTGACACCTATCAGTATTTCTTAGACCTGGCACAGTAGGATTTGAACTGTTGACACTGCTTAATGCAGAGATATAAATTGCTATTGCATTGCCTTCACCACGGTGCATGGTCTGTGTCAATTGTCTCTCTCAAAGGCAGCCATTTCTGAAGCAGTCTTTCTCATATTACAATTTTGCTTTCAGTGAGGAAAATCACTTTTCTGCAATGAGAAGCATGATTTCTTCCCTAATTTGTGACTAAAGATCAGTGAACTTTTGAAAGATACTTTCTACTATCCTCTAACGAAATCATTCATTTTCTTGTTCCACATGACTGACAGATATCTATCAGTTCCAGGCCTTTAGTGTTGCAGTACAAACCTCTGCTGCCTGTGTTTAAGGAATGATTATTCATTTGCAGGAACCTACCAGGCAGTTACCCTCTGTGAACTGGCATACAGACATGCCTAATGTGCAGTCTACATGCATCAGCAAGATAGGTGTGCAAAAATTGCTCCATTTTATGATGGACATAGCTCACAAAGGTTTGATGGTGGGAGACAATTTTCTGTTGTTTAACTTCACTGGTTTCTAATGAAGTGTGCTGCTAAGCTCTTCTGCTCTACCAGCTTGGGGCATTGGTTGCTAAAGTGTCAGCTTTCCAAAATTGCCCAAATATACCAAGTGTTTGACTCTTAAAAAAAGATAAAAGAAATTTTCTGGCAAAAGAATATATTTCTTTCTGCTTCTGGAAGGATTCTCCTGTGGGTAGCTTGATTCTGAACATGACTACAATTAGGTGTATTTGAGGAGTAAATAGCTGTCAATCAACTTTTTTTGCCTTTTTCACATTCTTTGGAGTAGCCTGTAAATGACATGCTGAAGAACAAGCTGTTGACCAAGCTGTGTGTTGATATGGCAGGCCTGGAAAACAGTCTTATGATAGTTGTTTTAAGGCTTTTGTAGATCACTACCAGACCCTGAAGTAAACTAGCACTGAAGGAAAAGTTGGCTTTATGTTATTTTTGCTGGTCTTGTAAGCTGCTTTTGGCTGAGCTGTTCAGGGAAGAAGCTGAAAGTGGATGCTCCTAAGAATCTGATGGGTGTTCTGAGAAAAGTTAATCACAAGAGCTCCCCAAGAGGTAAGAAGTGCAGTGATGTGGTGCTGATCAGCGTGGGCAGGAAGCAACACCACGCTGGGTGCAGGCTTCAGAAATGGCTGAATGAAGTGGGCAGAGCCCTGTGGTCGCAGTGGGGCTGAGGCAGGAGCTGAGCATCTCCTCTCAGCACCCTGGTCCCGGGGAGGAGGCTCTGCCACATCCATAGTGCACTGTGAGGTTTCCTTCTCGCGTAACTGGGAACTGGCTCTGTGTGCACTGGATAAGGACTTAGCTTTAAAAAAACCAAAAGCAACAAAACAAGCTAAAAAGTACTGTGATATTGCTATGGTAACAACCATCTAGAGATGCAGGCAGATCTCTGTTTTAACTGTAGGCTAGGGCTTTATAGCCTATGCCCTGGTGGTTGCATATGCAATCAGAGACAGAAATGTTGCTGTAAAGAGAAACAGCAGCAGGTTTAAGAAACCCTGGGATCTTTCCAAATATGAGACCTATGGCTCCCTTTGCTTAAGACAGGCTGGGAGCAGTTGCAGGCTGTTGGTGTGTGTCTGTCACTGCCTGTTCGCTACCCATCCAGGCAAAGAGCGATGAGCGGCCAAAGGCATTCAGCAGCACTGGAATATCCTGCAGTTTGAGTTGAAGAACAGCTTGGGTCTTTCATCAAACATTTGGAGGGCTTAGACTAGTTGAAGGAAACAAGTATCATTTGCAGCTTCCAGCAGCACATTCAATGGCAGGAAAAGGCAAAAGGAGTTCAGCTTCTTCCCTGGTGTGGTGCTTACTTGTGTGTGCAGTGGTCCTGGGTTTTGCTTTGTTTTCATTCTTCTTTTCCATTTTTGCACTGTTTTGGGCAGTGTTAAAACCCGACTAGAGGGAAGGTACCAGTAGCAGAGCACATTGAGTTTCTGGCAGAGATAGAGCAGGTCCTTCCACAACATGCCTACAGCATGGGGTTTCTTGGTAGCTCAGATAGCCATTTTCCTCTCCACAAGCATCTACTGGAAACTACAGCAGGACTGGGCAATAGATAAGGAGAAAAAGAGAAGGAACTTCCAGAATGGCAATTACAGAGGTGTAGGGGACCCTGCTATAAATATAGAGGCTGATGTTAGAAAAGACCTGTTCTGAGAAGGCCTCACTTTCAAGATAAGAAAAGACCTCAAAATGACAAAGTTGATGAGGGAACTGGACCATCTCTCTTGCGAGGAAACGTTGAGAGAGCTGGGCCTGCTCTGCCTCTAGAAGAAATGACTGAGAGGGGACCTTTCTTAGTATCTGTAAGAATCTTGAAGGGAGAGAGTCAGAGGATGGAGCCAGTCTCTGCTCAGTGGCGCTGTGCAATAGGACAAGAGGCAATGGGCAGGAAATGATGCATCTAAACATGAGGAGGAACCTCTGTCCTCTGTGGGTGGCCATCCACATGGAACAGATTGCTCAGAGAGGTTGTAGAGTTTTCCTCACTGGAAATATTCAAGAACCATCTGGATACAATCCTGTGCCATGTGCTCTTGGATGACCCTCCTTGAGCAGGGAGGTTGGACCAGGTTACCCACTGTGGTCCCTTGCAACCTGACCCATTCTGTGAAAATGCTGCCTCCTAAAATAAAAAAGTCTTGTTTCCTACATCCTTCCCTAAGGATGATCCTGACAAGATTCTAGCATGTGTAAAGGAAGCTGCCTCTTGGAATTCAAGGACTTGCCTGGCTTAGTGCTGCTCTGGCACTCCTTGGGACCAAGCTGCAGGCCTGACTGTGATTTCAGGCTTCAAATTTGTTAAATCTACTGTATGTGAGATATCACCGGGGACTTGATCTGGACACTTTTGGCATGCCACTTGTTCCTGTTCTACTTTGTATGTGATTGCAGGGAAGCAGAGGAAGAACTCTAGAGAGTTCAGTCTCCTGCATGAGGACACACATTGGCATGTAATTATGTGCAGTCATGCCAGTTAAAGCTTTTAGTGGACATGCGTGATAGAAGTAGCTTTGTATTGACACTTATAACTCAGGATTGCCCTTTTTGCTGAGTGCCTAACTCTACAACCTTAAATACACCTTTTTTATATTGGCTTGGGGAGGGAAGGGACAAGAGAGAGAGCTATAAGCTGTATGAGTGACAGCTGCATCAAGAGCTGTATATATTGACATATCAGAAAGAGTCCTTCATCGGTACATGTTGCTTAAATATCTGTTAATTAGGGAGAAAGATTGAAGAATGCTGTCCTGGCAGTTGGCTGGATTGTGAGCAGTGATTGCTACTGGGCATGAGAGGTACTATTCGCGTTCTGGTTGCAGGGACCTCACTGGCAACTGCCTTTGTGCTAATCAAAAATAAGACTTGAACAGTTAAATCTGTTTTGTTCAGTACAAGGTCCTCTGCTAAAGAGTGTTGCACTTTATTGGCATTTGGGTGTGTTGCTGGTCCGACCACCTTCAGCACTGGCAGAGAGAAACTGCCTGGAACAGGGCATGCAGGTGAATACACTGCCTGAGTGCAGTTGGTCCACAGCCTTGCCATGGTCAGACTCACATGGAATACTTTTAATATTCAACCAGCTATGGTAAGAAATGCTTATTCCAGACTGTGATGCAGAATTACAAGCTAATTTCTCTTTCTCTTTCACCTTTTGTAATCTAAGGACTGGCCTCCTGCATCTTGTTCCCTGTCTATAACAGTTCTTTCAAGTTTTTGGATGGTTGGTTTTCAGGGTTTGGAGGTTTTTTTAAGTTTATTCTGTGATATCTTTGGTGCTGGCAACCACAGTTCTGCTTTTGGGTTTATGATTTTTTTTTTTTTTAAATCTACTTTGAACAAACCTCTCAGCACATTTGTTTTGTTAATGTTTGTTCATCTCCCACGTTCCTTTGTGGAGCCAGAAATGCTGAAACCCAACAAGAGCAAGCCAGAAATGTCAAGAATGTCTCAACTTTTTTTTCTATTTGGGAGAAAATGAGCTGTTTTACAGATTCCGTACCTTGAACAAGCTGTTTTGCTTTTAATCTTTACATCACCACCACAACCTCCAGCTAGAAATTTATACATTATTTGTCTTCTGGGTAATGAAGGCCATTTACAACATAGTTAAAATGGTTTCTAAACAAGAGCCATTTTCCAGAACAAATAAAGAGTTGTAAGAAAGGAAACCTTAGTGTTTTAAGGAGTTTAATTGTTCCAAAATTCTGAAAGATAGCGGAAAATTGGATCCTCTATGAGTACTCTGTGTGTGTATGTTTGTTTCTCGTTGTTTGTGTTTTCGTTGTGACTGAAATCCTGCTGATGTCACTAGCAATTTTACCACTGAATTTAACTAGTAATTTACAGTCACTCAGACTTTTACATTGTGTTCTTCTGAACACAGACAAAGCATATGCGCTTCATGCAGCTTTGTGTGGAGAGGAGAAAGCAGAACTCACTGAGCAGTGCTCATCCTCATGAGCAACCCTGGGGGCTTCATGGAGCTGTGACAGGACTGGATGTGCCTATGTTTGTTTTTCATTCATGTTTAGGAAGGCTGCTGAAGGCCTGGGCAAGGTTCTTTGACCAGTGGCTTTTTGAAGCTCTTCTCTGTCTTTGGTGAAAGAGGTCTGTGTGGTGAAAACTGCACCTGCCCGGTGCTCCGTAGGCCATGGGAGGTAGCGAGGCTGCTGTGTTGCCCAGGGTTGTGAGTGGAGGTCACTCAATCCTACTGGTTATACTCAGCTGTTACACTTTGGAAGAGGAGACTTTAAAAAAAAGCGTCTGATGGATCTTGGGAAGGGAAAACAGTCTTCTTGGCAGTATTGGTTATACTCACACAACACTCCTTTGGGAAGCCAAAGGTTAGGGTCACAGCCCCAGCTCTCAGAAACAGACACCCACATTTCTTGCTGTGACCCATACATGAGCTTTGAAAAGTGAAAGCTTGCTCACAGTGCAGAAACTGTTGAGCTGATGACTGGGTGAGCTGGGTGGCCAGGAGAGGAGTCTGGTATGTCAGGAGTGCAGTTTTTGGGTGAGAGGGAAGTGGGACTTGGTCACATTACTCTGGGAGCTTTTTAAAAATGGAATTTGGGCAAAATTTCATTAGTCAAATATGTGGAGAAAAATGCCAGACATACCTTTTCATAAATGAACTCAAAACCAGCAGCTCCCAAAATGTGCCTGATCAGATTTATGGTTAAGCCAGGCCAAGAGAAACAGCTATAGCCCATGGTTTCTGCAGGGGTGTTACTGTTGACCACAAAATGTTCAAACATTACTTGATTTGAAAATCAGGTTCTGTGTCCTTTACCTTCTGGGTTTTGAATTTCTAGATACCTACCTTTTTCTTTTTTGCAACTATGACAGCAAAAATTTATCCTATCTGTAGAAAAGCTGTGAGTTCTCCTGACAACATAACCCAGGAGCTGTATCTTTACAAGATGTTCTTACAATACGGAACTTTGAGCCCTGCGTGTGCAGAATCAGATGATGCCCTTTGTATTGGACAGGGATTGATTGAGTAATGGGTTTTAAAGATCCTCAGTCATTGACTTTGTTTTGCTGCAGTTTGCACCTGCAGAATGAGACAAGGGGCTGTGTGAGGGGCTGCGGCACTTTGTGCGTGGGCAGAACTGTATTTCCACGAGCAATGGTTGTGGCCATAACCTGTCCTGAGTTTATTTTTGTGATGCTTCAGTGGTTCTGCTCTTCCTTATGGGTCCAGCTCTTGTCTGGTTGACAGTGATTAAATGGCAGAGCCGAGGGGCTGTTGAGGAGGCCTCAGTTATTAGTGTGATTGAAGTCTGGAATGACAGAGGTCTGCATAGCGTAACACAGGTGTTTTTCATATTTGACAGGCATATATGAGCCCATTGCATGGTTCTTCATTGGTATGCATCCTTGATTAAATTTGCTGTTGGGGAGGTGAATTTAATGCCTTTGCAAATGGAGGCCCAAGCAGAAGCAGAGTGCAGCTCTGAGGGTTTTGTCAGTTCACACTGATTGCTAAGTCCTGGAATTGGAGCAATACAGTAACTGAAAAATTAATCAATTAAAATGGAATATCATTTGGCTCCTAAACAAAATGGCAATGGCCTGATAGTCTCAAATCTTCATGGACAAATAGGCAGTGAGTTTTTCCACTATTAGAAAACAATGTTGCATTCCGCAGGGCTGAATCCCTGGCAGAGAAGGTGTCTAAGTGAAGAAGGTCTTATACGAAAGGACTCATTTTTGTAATAAATCACAGATGTATATGCACCATCGCTATTGTCACTACAGAAGGAATGTCAGTACAGTCTTTGAGAGTAGATCTCATAGCTTCAAGCCTCCAAAATACAAGTCTACGTTGTGAGCTGAAGGTCATTCTTGAAATTCTCTAAGAAACCAGGTCATGATTCAGCAGCGACATGAGGAGCTATATTAAGTTACTTTCTAAATGTCACTTTGGTTGTTGGTTTACAGACAATTTGCATTTTCATATTGGGCCTGTCTGACTCCCAACCAATATGTCCTGCCAAAAGCCTTTCTCTGTGATGTTCAAATGCTAATGTGAGGAGGAGCTATGTGGAGCATTGTGGCGAATTACCTGACTTGTCAAGGTTAGGTCCTGCTCAGATGTTATTTCCTGGGAAGACAAGGACCGTGCAGACTCTGGGGCTGTGGGCCAGCCTCCAGAAGCTGTATGGTACTGGGTCCAGCTGGCACCAAGGCAGGAAGGAGTGTGGCTCCTGAAGCCAGACTGCTACCCCGCTCGATCTGCAGGATGTGCAGTGCTTCTCACCTGCCTGGTGCAGCTACTTGTGAGAGGTGTGACAGGATCAGTCTGGTGATTAACATGGGGAGAGGGGAGAGAGTTGGCGCAGAATTGGATTGTAGTTAAAATCATGACCATTTGAGCAAGACCTGCTAACAAAAATACATTAGGGAAAAATCTTTCCTTGTTGGAAGACAGGGAGAAATTCCCACCTCCTGCCATGTGGCTGGCTTTGTCCCTGGTGTGGGTGTGAATTGTCCTGAGGTGTCCCCTTGTGTTCCTGGCTCAGCTGTGCTTGTGCACAGTATTTTTGTGGAGTGTGAATGTTGGCTAGTTGCAAAACCCTACTGTTTTATTCTTAATCTTCTAATCTCCATTTAAAGCTCTAACTCTTGAGGACGAATGATTAAAAAGGTACTTTAGCTTCCTTTCTCTAGCCTTAGCAAAAAGCCCTTACAGCCTGATCTTGAAGGCAAGGAAAATGAGCCCCAAGCTTAATATAATTAAATACTTTAATACTTTGGGTGAGTGGTGCCTGCTTCTCAGTGCCAGCTGACCTCTGCTTATCTCACAGGTAACCAGTGCACTGCTTAGTATGTTAGCAGCTTATGAGGCCTAAAGTTGCTTTCTCCTTTTCTGTGAAAATATCTGTGGTGGCATCTGTCACTCCAGACGGCTGTGATTCACTGGGAGGAAAGGACTGAATGTAGGTCACTCGAGTTCAAAGGGAATAGATTAGTACATCAGCAAGGCAGGCGCATACACATGTTGTGTCTGTGCAGACAGTGTAGGTGGGGGAGTGGGCAGAGAGAGATGCAGTTTATGTGACTGATGATTTATGAAGACATAGACCACCCTCATTTGAGCTGTCTTGTTGGCTTTTTTGGCTGTTACCAGGTGACCATGGGGGCATCATCTTGATAGAGAATGCTATATGTTAGTCTGTCTTGATATAGGTGCTATAAATCAGGGTTCAGGTAACACCCAAGTGGCCACTGAGCATCTAACAATTAGAAGACAACTGAATATTGTTCCTTTTTCTTCTTTGTTTTCCTGGTTCAAAATCACTGGGAAACCAGAGGCATTCTTTGCATATTTAAATATCTATGAAGACAGGTATATTTTCTCAAAAGAAGAAAAAGCATCTTCATACAGCACCTTTTTTACCCTGAAGGACCTCAAAACACACTTTTACAGATTGTGTAGGTATGACCTTTAGCAGAGCAGTATTCCTACATACAGTAAGTAACCTGGATGGCTTCTGCTGAGTAGGTTTCCTGTGTGATACTAAACAGATGTCTGAATGCAGACAGCTTTGTGTCCATGTGACCATCTTTGTGCAAAACCTTCATACCCAGAGGCACTGTGTTCCCAGCTACCCAGTGGGATCTCTTTCTAGCAGTGCTGCTGCTTTGGTGCGGGTGCCAGCATGAACAGCCTAGTCCCTTAGGTATTCAAAGAGTGTACTGTCCTGTCTGTCTTCTCCCTGACACCAGATGTTGTCATGGATATTTATGGATATGGGGAGATGTGCTTGGAAAACAAGTACTGTTTCAGGGAACAGCAACCCTACAGACCTCACACTCCCCTCTTGTGCTGGTAGTCAGCAATTTTGAAGACCATCCACTCACTATTTCTCATGGGGTTTTCCACACTGTTTTTCTCCTGGAGTGGAATACAACAGCATAAAGGTTTTTATGAGCAAATGTGGCAGTGTTCATGTCACGACAAAGTTTGCCAAATAGGGAACAAATGGCTTTACTTCAGGGTATGAGATAAATACTGAAAAAACGTAGAAGCTGGATGTATGCGAGTCTGGACATATGGGCGTTTATACAAAATCAATGTATGTAAATATCAATATATTAAAACAAAAAATTATATTGTACATTTTCATAATAGACATCTGTGTGCAGTAGACTTCAAACTAAGAGAAGAAATTCCTTGGCAACTGCATTACCTCATTTGGGGTCTGAATATCTATGGTTCTGAGCAACCTCATTTCCTCCAAGCTGTTTAGAAGAGAGTGCCCTCAGGCATCTGTCTTTGAAGCCCTTTTTGCTTCCATTGCTTTGCTTTATTCAACACTCCCGAAAACGAAAGACCAGAAGGATACCTTAGGGCATCATGTCCTCTCTGTCCCATTACCAGCAGTGTCTTCCTGCCATGAGGCAACTGGCCAGAACACTGTTCAGGGTCTAACCCTTGTTAACTGCTGAAAGTCTATTCAGGATTAAATAGCTGGGTCAAAGATGGACACACTTTATAGAAGTCATGTCCTCCTATATGTTATATCTATATATTCTATATCTGCCTTGGTCAGCAGCAGAGCAGGATAAACAGTTGTATTGTGCACCTGTCACATGAGAGGTTGTATAATAAATTCCAGCTTCTCAGGTTATCATTCTACAATGAATATACATCAGGACTGTATTCAGAGGGGAATCCAAGTTGGCAGGATTTATGCATCGATTGTTAATCTAGGTGGCCATGGAGAGAGGTTAGTTGGTGCGGAAGCCAGTCACTGCATGTGGAAGTAACTTGTTTGCACAGTGTGGTGCTGAGCTCGTGTAACCAGCGCAGCAGCAATAACCCACACTCTTTGGGGCTGCTGTTTGCAAAACAAATGACACTGATGTGCGCTGTAGTGCTGGCACTCGCGCACTCTGTGTTATTTTTGGCTGTCCTCCAGTTGCCAACCTATGCTGCCTTGCATATCCTTGTGAGCTGGACAAAGTAATCCAGACATGCTTCCTGGAAGCATCTCTTCCCTCGTATAGACAAGGACATGCAGGATCTGGATGAAATATTACGGGAAGGATGCTTCTCCACAGGGACACTAAAGAGATGGCTAAGTAGGATCATTAGGCAGAGGCCACATGGCTGCCTCAGAAGCAAGGCTGCGAGTGCTTACACATGAAAGCAAGGACTTGGGAGCGTGGTAGGGACAGACACCACCTTTCTGTGTGCTGAGAAGTTGGATGAGGTTATCAGAGAACCCCTGCTCATGATAGAGGCAGGAATTTAATTACTCAAGGGGTTTTTTCTGCTGCTCCCCCTGTAAGCTTCCCACACACTGTTTTGCTCTCTTGTGTTTCTTGCTTCCCTAAAACTGCCCAAAAGACCAGCTGTCAAACCACGGCAAGTCTGCTTGAAGGTTAGTGACCAAACCTTGTCCATCAACACACTGTTGTGACCTGCAAGTCAGCAACATCCTGTTTCTAAATTGTTCACACCAACAACCCATGTCTGCTTGTGGCAGATATCATAGCAGCCTGTGAGTTAATCTAATCCATGCTGTAGGCAATAACATGGAATACATTGTGCCATCTTCTGTATCTCTTGGAGAAGGGTCTGAAAGTAGCATCCAAAAATCGCTGGTTGTGGGGAGAACATTGCCGTGGAACCCAAACACAGAAATGTAGTTGTATCTCCTTTCTTGTCTTGTACAGAATTTCCACCTTTGCAGGCCAGATTCTTGAGGACACTTTCCTTGTCAACAACTCAATGTCTGGCAAAACTGTGAGGGGAAAAAAGAACAAAATAGAAAATATTTGGTGGAATGGCATGGCTTTCTAGTCATGAGGCAGGCATAGAGAGAAAGAGCTTCTCAGGGCAAAACCAGAAGAGAGTAGAGATATTAGTCTTGCAGAGTTGACAGAGAATTGCCTCTGCATCCACAGAAGGCAATAAATGCCCAGAGACTATGGAAAAGAATAGGGAGGTGGAGAGGCACTTTGGGCAAGCATCAGTACTGGAAAGCAAACCTCAGCAGACAACCTCTGTTTCTCACTTTGACCATCCCATGGCAGCTACAGCTCTGTCACAGAGCTGGTGACCAAGGGCTCTTCTCAGCGGGCATTGGAAATAGCCCCTGCTGGGCATCTGCTGCTGGTCTCCAGTTTGGAACTGGCAGCAGGCCTCAAGACTGCCCAGTGTTAATGGTGGTAGAAATTCTTTTGTGACCAGTTAGGTGCCGTGGGAGCTGATCAAGTTGCTTTACTCTTTTCCATTGTGTTACTCCAGTTTGTGCAAGCTACAAATGAAACATTCAAATTGGTCTCTGGGCTCTGCTGTCAGCACTTGCACTTCTTGAAGAACAGTAATGGTTCTATTTAACTGCGGTAATTTTTATTAAAATTTCATAGTAGACATTCTGTAAGTGCATGGTTCCCAAACCACATTTAAAATGCTTTACACAGTTTAACAAAGCATGAATAAAATAGGCCCTGTGCTGTCAGGCACAGGCTTTTGTCTCTGAGGACTATGAGCAGTTTTTTGGAGAAGCGTACAGACTATTTCATGAGACAGAACAAAAGCCATGTGCGCACTGGGATTCCTAGTGCGAGCTGGAAATGCAACACACCCTCTAAAGCAAACGCTTTTGGCAACAGGCATTTAGCTCATGTAATCTTGTATGTTCAGCTCATAGAGAGTAGCTTGCTCCCTCGGAAGTTTTTGGGAGTTGCTGCAGCTCTCAGCTGCCCTGTGATCTGTGCCATTCACAGCCCATCCATGTGCCAGGGTATGGGTTACAGAGCTGAGCAGCACCTGTCTCTGTAGCATCCCAAGCAGTGCTCTGCTGCCCAGCATCTCACTGCTGGTGGTGGTGCTGGGCTGGCTTGTCCTCTTTGGGACTTGTCTTCAGGTCACTGGGACAGTGTATGGAGCATGTGGAATGAGCCTACAGGGAAATGCCACAGCATGCAGGCCACAATAGCAGCAGTGGGGTTTGCAGAGGTGAGCTGGCTCTTACCTTTGTTCGGAGGGATGAGGATTTGCACAGCCAGCAAGTTGGTATCTCAGTCCAATGGGTTGAAATTGGCATTAAACCAGTTCAGAGGAGAGAAATCTGCTGGGGGGAGTTGGAGGTGCAGAGCCGGTGGGAGGGAGGTGCTGGCAGGGTTGGGGGTCATGGCAGTGACTGTGTGAGGCTGCTGCAGCGGGGTAAATTGAAGGGGGGCCTCAAGAGGGAAGAAGGTTTGGTGAAGTTGTTACTCCCTGGCTTGCTTTGTGTCCATATTGGTCAATTAGACCTTCCTGGTCAGTTAGGTCTTCCACAGAAAAACACTTAGTGGAGATGGCTTGGAATTGATGCTTTTCACTTCTGGGGTTTGACAGAGCTGAGACAATTGTGAAAATGAGCTTAAAACAAAGGAGAAGCATGGCACCCCCTGCTCCAGTTTGTTGTACTGGCTCTAAACACTTGTAAGAAGTGTAAGAGCTGCAAAGTATGTGTCCTGCCACATAAAACTGCTGTTGGACTAATTTCACAGTAACTGTAAAATGATTAATTGCATTTACCTTTGAGAGTTTTACATACCTTACTCTAATTAAGTAATGATTCCTTCATGACCCCTGGAGTATGGTTATTCTTTTTGAATTTGGCCAAGACTGCTGTTAAAAAAATGCATCTTGGGACCCTGAATTCTCCAGCTCTGGTTTTAGTGGCTGTTAGCACAATGTGGCAGCTGGTATGCCTGTGTCTGATGGCAGACTGTGACAATGCACAGAGATGAATGGCACTGTCTGTATTATAGCCTTGCTGTTTCACAAGGAATCAGGCCTAGAGGAATATCCCTGTGTTAGTTGAGAAATGAGGCTCTCAAGTTTTTGTAGACATGGATGGCATTAATTCCTTTACCTTAATACCTCACTTACAAAAGTTAATTTTGCTATTTAAATAGTTTCTGGTCTCTTGAACCATGTCAAAACACAAATCATAACATGCTTTCAACAGCAGAAGAGCATCTGAGTCCATTCTGTCACTGAAAAGGAAAAGCATATGTGAAAATGAGAAATGGTGAAATAAGATTAGAAGGTTTACAGTATTTCCTGAAATTTTGATATGTGAATTTATTTAGAGGTCTCAGCAATGTTTGAGACAAAACTTGATTTGTGCAAACTGTTTGCTAATCCCTAGTCTAGACACTCACATTTCCAGTGCCTATTCATCTTTATTTCTGTTTTCATGTAGCTTTTTTTTTTTTTTTTTTTTTAAATCTGTCAGCATCAGTCATAAGGAACTGGGCTCTTCTGCTCCCCTAACTCGCACTTGTAGTTCCAGCCCCAAGCATGGGGATACAGGATGTGTAACTACATAAAGGACCTAGGGATATGAACTGTCCTATTGGTATGATGAAAGTCTTGACTCTGCACTCAGCTGTACATACTGTGCCTTTAATCTACTAAAGCTAATATCTGCTTATATTGACTTCTTCCTGAAGTGAGAGGTGTTAATGTGAAGAGACAGGAAAGAGGGGGGTAGGCATTAGTCCGCCCTTCTCACAGGGTTTGGCAGGCTTTCACAGAGAACCTGTACTGTTCCTGTCAAGTATCATTTGACTTCACTGCAATAAATGTCCTGTAGTCCAACATCTGTGTTCTAGGAATATAATCTGATAAAGCAAGTCAGTCCTTAAAGATAAGCTTTATATTCACTATGTCAGGCTAGTTCATAGCTGTCTAGGCTCCACTCAGGATTGGGTTTGCTCTGCTTTTTTAATCTGACTTTGCTGTCATGTGGTTTGTAATGAGCTGTAATGTCTAGGGCTTTTCTGAGGAGTTGCTACCGTGCTGTCGCTGCCATGTTTTGTGTCAGCACAGACCTGGTGAACTGTAAAGGTCTGCAGTGCCCTTATTGAATCACATTTACTGTTTCCAGACATTTTTTCCATGTGTGGAGATAATTTTGAATTCTAATCCCGTTACTCAATGTGTCTGACATTTTTTTTTGGTTTCCTATGGATTTGACAAACATACTGTGTCTGAATATCCAAGGTATTTATGAAAATACTGAATAGTGCTGGATCCAGAACAAACCCCTAAGACCTGCTCTTACCCCTCTGCTCTGACAGTGAACAGCTAAAAATTATGCTCCGCCAGTAGCTTTCCTACCAGTTTCACCCATTCTGCAGTAGTTTCACCCAGACTATTATTTTCCTATCTTGCTAATGACAGCATCTTAAGAGCCACTACCAAAAACATTATCAAAGTCATGATGTATCTGTCTCCTACTCCTCCATACCCTTGAGCCTGATTACTCCATCACAGAAGAAAATTAGATTGGTGTGACATGATTCGGTCTTGACAAATCTCAGTTAGCTCCTATTTATTACCTTGTTATCTTCATGGTGCTCACAGATGGATGTTTGGTTACTTGTTGATTATCTATTGATTAGCTGCCTTTCTGGAAGCTGAAGCCAGGCCTCCTGGCTATCATCCTCTGAATCCTCCCTTTTCCCGATCAAGAGAGCACAAAGAGATAAAACTGCAAGTGGGACTTAACTCTTAACTGACAATCAATTCCCAGTGCTCTTTTACCACTTTTTGATGTATCAGTAATGTGAGAACCATACTATCTAGAAGAATTACCCCTGATAGTTCAAGTTTAAATATGTCATGGCTTTTAGGGCAATAAAAAGGGCCTTCCTCTCCCTGCCCACTCCCTGGGACTCTCCCCTCCCTGCCCGTGGCCGGGACCCCAGGGTCTCACAGCCCCTACGCCAGTGATGCTATGGCAGGGCTGGTCTCCAGCCCTCATCCCGTCCTTCCCCAGAGGGATGCCCGATTCCCAGGGATGGGGCTGCCCTGGTGTCCCCGCCCGGTGCCCACGTCTGGCTGGGGCGTAGGATGGTCCCCAGCTGCCAGACCCTGCTCCCCATCATCGGGAGCCCCCAGCCCCCGCACTGTCCTGAGAAAAATGTCTCCTGAAGATATGTTGTCATTTCCAGCATTTTCTAGTATGTTCCTGGCAACATGAACAAAAAACAGCTGTTGCTTTTACGGGACTTGACGAGGCAAGAGATAAGTAGCAAAGGGCAAGCAAGTGACTGCAAAATATTTAAAAGAGTGTGATAAACTGGGCTTTTGCTGCAAACCAGAATTGTTTTCCAGGGTAAAAGGAAAAAGAGAAATGGAAGCTGAGTTTGACAAAACTCCTTGGATTAAAGGAAAGAAAACATTTCCGTTTTTAGAGGTATGAAATTAATTATTTTCTCATCATACTGAAAATACAGTTTCAAGGAAGATTCTAGGCAGCAGGCTGTGAAACCAGCCATAAAAGTAGCCAACATATTCCTGTAAGCCAGCGCCATGCCCAGGCGATGTGGTGGTGGCTGCAAGGGGCAGAGAGGATGGCAGCAGCATCCCTGGAGGAGGGGCGGCAGAGCAGGGCACTCTCTGCCTGGAGGAGCGGAGCAGAGGCAGACTCACCCACCAGAGTGTGCCTATGTGTGTCCTACATAAGGGCAAATCCATAAACATCGGCTTGATTGTGCAGTGGCTGAAGGAGTATCTCTGTGTGGAAAATAGTAGGTTTTTTTTTCTCCCATGAAAATACTCATTCTTGTATGGTGAGAAAGGGAAATCTGAGCATCAGGCTAACTTTGGCTGTATTAGGGCATAATTTTATAGGCCACCTTCATTTTTTTTCCTGACTTAATTCATCTGTCCAAATGGAATAGTCCTAACCTCTAATTTCTCTTCATCCTCCAGTAGCTTTCTTCCAGGTACAGGCTTGACAAAGCTTGTGCTCTGGCCACGGCTGCTGAGCTGTCACTGATTTCATATAACTGCTCACGATGGTTTCAGTTTTCTCTGTCCCATTTGCAGTGCACTCAATTTGCTAAATTTCCCATCTCGGCAGACTGAGCGCAGGGTTTCATTTGAGCTGTCCACGGGGACACTCAGATCTGTAGCCTGAATGGTCACGGTTCATTTGAAATCCATCAATGTACATGAGTAGTTCAATTTATTTTTTCTAATGTTCATTGTCTTGCACTTCTCTATGCTGAATTTCATTTGGTGTTATCTTATCTGACTGTCTTGTTCTCCTAGGGCTGTCTGCACTGCAGGGTAGCCCTTGTCAGAGAAAGTTGCAGAGATGAATGTTCTTCTAAGCACTCTCCTGCTTAAGGAATTTACTTTGGTGTTGGGTCTCTTGAATTCTTTTCTAACCCACTAGGATGGCTCAACCAACATGCTGTGTGATCCTGGGGACCATTCTCTGGTCTCTTGCCCTCTGTAAATCCTAAAAGGAGCCCTTTAGCAGAGGGAGAAACGTGATCAAGCCTGGTATTAGAGAGTATCTAAGCTATTTCACATAAAAAGATCTCAAGATCTGGGGATATCTAGTGCTTTGAATGAGATGTGTAGGTGCCCGTATCTGCCTCTTGCAGCAGTTTTAAGAAGCTCCAGCACTCCCTTGCAAGGCTGGGAATATTTTGTCTTCTGCAGCTACCACAGACAATTTGTTAAACTACTTTTATTGTATAAACGATCTTGATTGCTTTATAAGCAAATATTTTAGAGTTTGTGAGTTGTTTCCAAACAGAGTCACGTACCTAAGAGTTTGGTATGGGCCAGAGCTGTGCCTGTCCTTCCTCCTGATGACCTTGGTGAATGTTTTTCAGGTGCTGGTATTGTACTAACTCTGTGGCCTAGGAAAGTTAGAGGAAAATTAGGAGAGGAGAGGGATGGCCCCAGGTCTTTTAACTCTTATGGGGTACTGGGGACAGTCATGTGCAGCTTTCAACTGTATCAGGGACATCTGTGAGACTGGGCAAGTCTGAGCAAGGCACAGCAGGGAACCTGTTAAATCAGCTGCCTCTGTGTTTGTATGCAGTAGTGATTGTCGAAAGGCTGAAACTGCTTTTCCTCAAAATACTGAGTCTCAGCCACCTTGGCTGGAGACTGCTCTCAGACATTCATTGCCTGGAAGGATTTCCAAATGCCTGCAGTCTCACACATTCTCTGTAACAAGTGCTAAAGGGAATTTGGCTCTGCCTGTGCTATCAGGAACAGCAGCTTTCATCCCAAGCTCAGTCAGTGAGGATAGCGAAGCCTGCAATTTTCCTCAATGGCAATTTTAACACCCTATCTGTGAGGACTTCCTACTTTCCTTTCCAAGCTCTTGCCTATCCTGCCTTCCCCCATACCTGAGCAGCTTCCAGATGTGTGGCAATGTCTGAACCTATTACCTTTGTCTAAACATGTGCTGGCTGCTCTCCCTGATGCTCTGATGCTTGTCTCTGCTCTAGATGACGAGGGCTCCCCAAGGAGAGAAGAACAGCCGGCGGGGTTTTGACGAGAGGGCTTACTTGTCCTCCAAGGTGCTGAAGGCCGGAGAAGACCCCTACCGCCAGCACGCTTTTAACCAGCTGGAGAGTGACAAACTCAGCAGCGATCGGCCCATTCGGGACACCAGGCACTACAGGTACCCCGCAGCCCCTGCTCTGAGCCGTGGCTGCTGCTTGGTGCATGGAGTCCGCTGCTCTCCTGTGTCAGTCTGCAATGTTGACAAAGGATATTTTGGGGTTCTCTTTCCCAGCTACTTCACTTCTCCGCTACTTCACTGAATTTCATGGTTCATCTAGAAAGGTCTCAAATGCTCAGAGAACCCTGACTAATTCACTCCCAGCTTGTGACTTTTCTAACATCTCTTTTTCCAGGTCTGAGCCTCATCTTTTTTTAGCACAGCCCCTCCACTGCAGCTCAGATTGCTCATCGGACAGTTGTTTTTTGCCCAACTGCTCCCACACTCACGGCTTCCCATGGCATCCTTCTGTGCTGGCTGCAAAGTACACCTTTGTTGCAGCCTTGCTTTGCTCTGGTGTCTCACCTGCTGTGCCCTGGCTGTCTGAAGCTGATTTGGTGCTTCTTTCCAGCCTGAACATCACTGGATGAGGGCTGCTGGGCTAGGGATGAAACTAAGGTACAAATACAGTGTTTTGTGGCTTGCAAAGTGCTTGTTGTTCTGTCCTTGTTTCACTGAGGGTGAATTTATTCTGCTGAAAAAAATCGTCCTTAAATTGCTAATAGTGCTCAGGTAACTATTTTGTAGTTTCTGGACTACAACAAGGTAATGCTTTAGTACAAAAAGGGTCTTGAAAATTGTAAGCTTAATAGCAATAGGATAGTGTACCATAGTCTACTTCAGTCCTAGACTCTACCTAGAACTGTGTATGGTTCTAGGTATGATATGGCTACAAAGCAACATTTCACAGCTGCTGGGAGCAGGGAACCAGGCATCTAACTTGATTGAAATTTTGAAAGAGATGCCAGGAGACATGGAGCTTTGCGAGCCTGCCAGCACTGACAGCCATCAGAGTGCTTTGTGAAGGCAAGCAGTCAGGACCCTGGTTGTGGGATCCAAGTCTTGTGCTCCTGTTCTCCAGCATCCTTTTTGGGATTGGCTTCCTAGTGACCCAGAGGCAGTGGTGCCATGTCCTGTGTTACTGACAAGTCTCCCTGCCATGCAGAATTGCTGTTTTCTGTTAATCTGCTGTCATGTTCTGGCCTAAAACCAGCTCACTTCAAAGGTGAATTGTTGTTTATTTTGATCTGTGATAGTGTGCAGAGCATGCTTTTTGTACAGAGCCTCATCTGTGCACTTCAGAAAGAAGAGGAACATATATGTGATTCCCTGCAAATGTATGGCTGTTTCAGACCCAGCTTTTCAAGGATTCACTTGAGCAATGGAGAGTCCAAAGATGTATGCAACCAGAACAAATAAACCTGTTTCCATGTTTCTCCCCTTTATGGAGAGCAATTTGGGAATGAGCAATCTGTGTTTGAGTATCTTATGTTATTACAATATTGGAATAGTTGCTGGGATGGCAACTCAGGATGAGGACTTTAGTTAGATTGTGGACCTGGCTCTTTGTTTAAGAAATGAGGGGAGTGTGTAGGTCACTAACATCAATTTTTCTTCAGGCACCCAAGCAGAGCATGGACATACTTGTCTCCACATCCTACAAGCTCCTTCAGACTTAGCATGTAGCTGTTTCTTTGATGCAAAGCAAAGAGTCAACTTTCAAGGGGTCAGCTTTCAAGCACAATCCTTGTTCTCTGTGATGCTGTAGTAATGCTGAAATATTGGGAGAACTTCCCCAAATAACACATACATCAACCTCTTCTGCTTTTCCACTTCCTGATTCCTTAATACATTTTGTATGCATTACATAATGGAGTTATTTTGAAATAGTAATAAACATAGTCTGTCTCAAGTCTGTTCTCACGTTTTCCACTTTAGTCTTTATCACGGTTTCTCTATATGTTTGAAAATTGCTGTATGAAGCTACTGTCTCCATAATAAAACATTGCAATGAAAAACCAGTAGGATTGAAAGTGATGATAAAACCAGTTACAGTTTAGCAATAGTCATAAAAGAATAGTAAGTAAATGTGGAAGTACAAGTAGTGGGTCTAAGAAGCGAATTGTATTCCCTCTCAGGATGGAGATTCAGTCTATGCAAAGCCTTGAGCTGTTAAAAGTAGGTATGGGTTCTTCATCAGACAGGAAATTAGAGCAGACTGACTGCAGTTTGACACTGTCTGGAAGTTAAGAAGGTAGATACTTTGGGGGAGCAGGTCAGCCCAAATCTGCCATGCTTAGCATCTGGCAGAACTAGATTCAAGATTCACATCTGTGAGTTGTTCCCCTCACAGAAGCTTTGTTCTCCACAGGGAGAAGCAGCCTGGTGGAAGATAATCCTTGGTTCTGAGTGTGAGAATGTATGTATGTACCTAACATTGCAAAGTCAGATGAGCAGATAGAAGAATTGCTCTTCATTGCCAGCAGGTCCATTAGTGTTGAGCCTCAGCAACTCCCCAATACAGATCACAGCACTAGCTAGTGTTTTCCTTTCTATGAAGTTTGGTGTCCAAAGAATTTGAA
The DNA here is from genome assembly GCA_013398955.1 of Callaeas wilsoni. Lineage (NCBI taxonomy): Eukaryota > Metazoa > Chordata > Aves > Passeriformes > Callaeidae > Callaeas > Callaeas wilsoni. The sequence goes on along the minus strand of VWPU01016964.1, from coordinate 60,637 downwards.
GTGCTTTATACAGCAATGCCTGGGTGTACCAGCTCCATGCATCCTTAGCATGTGCATGTCCTGTGCATGAATAAACAAGATTTTATGTGAATCACAGGTAAATCCAGGGACTAGAATCCACGGTGCTGAAACTTAGTTCACTATAAAACCCACATGGCCTCCTTAGCATGCAGCTTTGTGAGTTTAGGTACCACAGCCTCCAAACATTGCTTTTCAATAGGCACAGTTACTTTTAAGCTCTGCTAGCCTTAGTGCAGCGGCTGCTGAGGCCTCCCTTGCTGCAGCTCAACTGTGCTGATTTTGATTTTAGCATATTACGCTCTTTTTAGAAATTCCAGGTACACTGCTGCAGTGACTACTGCTGGGTAATGTTTGGCCTACACTTTTGCTCTCATGTGCTGCAGGTGCACTTCCGTACGCTATGACACTGACTTGCCAGCCACGAGTATCATCATCACGTTCCACAATGAGGCGCGATCCACCCTGCTCCGCACAGTGAAGAGGTGAGTTCAGCTGGGGTGCTGGGCCCAGATGGCAGAGTCTGGAAGTGCTCTGGTGGGAAATTAGGCGTTTTCCAGCAGCTAGACAAGCAGGGTGGCTGCAGTTCTCCAAGCATTCTACTCTCAAGCTGGCCCACTAGGACAGGCCAGGAATTGGATTGGCATTGTGGGCAAATCTTCAAATTCAGAGCATATCTGCAGTTAGCCAGTGTATGGCTCCAGTGGGGGAATCATGAGCAGCAAGTAAGGGCAGCTGGGCCTGCGTCCACAAGTGAGAACAGTCTGTGTGGGCTTGCTTTGGAAGAGGAGTGGGGACAAAAGACAACACCGTGTGTTGCTAGGTGCTGCTGAGGGATGGAGGCTTGGGAGGGACTGTGTTCCATAAACAGAAATAAGCAGCCAGCTCGCTGCTAGGCCACGTGTTACAGGAGCTGAGGCTGGCTCAGTGCGGGCAGGAGCATAGCTTCCAAATCTCTCAAGCGTGAAGTGGTGAACAAGTCTCATGGAGACTGAGCTGTTGCTCAGGGTCCCTTGCTGGTAAACAGTTGCTGAACCTAATGGCCCACCAGGTGCTGCCTGGGGCTTTGCACACAGTCCCTGCTGAGCCTGCAGGACACTTGCTATCTTGTACCAGTGTCTCCTCATATCTAAGTGTCAGCAGTGGCCAAATATAGCTAAGTAAATAGGTGGCATAGGGCCTGTCAGCATCCCCAAATGGATGGAAGCTTGCAGTCATCTGTACCACAAAGCGATGTTCCAGCTGCTCATTCACTGCCCTCTTCCATCACCCCCACAGAACCCAGGGAGGCTCTTTTCCTTTTAGTTTCCACAGAAAAAAAATGCCTTCTGGCTTCTCTGACTTATTAAGTAATTTCTCAAAAGGTCTCTGAAGCCAGCAAGCAGGCCCAGGAACAGCCTGTTGAGGCTGAAGGAAGAGTGAATTGTCTGTGTAGCAGTTTGAGCTGATAGTATCACTAACAGTAATGCATTATTCATCATTGCCACTTCTTCCCTTGACAGGTCCTGTGGACTTAAAGAAATGTGCTATGTGAATAAAGAACAGGCTTTTTCAAGTTGGCCTCATGTCTAGAAGGCTGGATTTCTGCCTGCCAAGTTTGGTGCTATTGTGTTTCCAGAGACCTGTATATATTGCATTGACACATTTTGTCTTTTTATTTCTATAATTTTCTTTTCATTTGAACCATACAATGAGTTCTGCAGAGTCACTGTCCAGAAAATGAGCAGACTTGTTTGGAATTATGGTGCTGCTAGGGCAGCTGGAGGAGATTTCTGCCTTTTCAGTCATAGGTCGGACAGTAAATAGGTGCTGAGAAACCATGGTAGTAGGATCCTTAAGAAAATTTCAAGGTAGCCAATCAAATAGCCAGATGCCATGATAGTTCAAATCAGAAGATGATATTCAGAGCAGAGTATTACATAGAGCGAGAAATTGATATCCAGAACCCATGAAAGTGATGTGTACTAACGAGCAGACGAGTGTCACTGATGCCCGAACAGGCCAGGCTTTCTCAAAGCAAGGTCAGCTGGAGTAGGCTGCTCAGGGCTGTGCCTGGTGAGTTTTTAGTATCTCCGAGGATGAAGACTCAACAAACTCTCTGAGCATTTTCTTCTCAAGGCCAAACAATCCCAGCTCTCTCAGTCTCACCTCATACATGGGATGCTCCAGTCCCTTAACTATCTTAGTTGTCCTTCACTGGATCCATTTCAGCATGTCAGTTAGGACGAGAGGTTTTCTTGTCACGCGAAGCCAGGAACTGGACACAGCACTTAAGACGTGATATTACCAGTCTCTCAGATGTGGTCTCCTGCAACCAGAGCCCCGATAAAGACCTTGAAAAATGGGTGACCCGTCTGTTTCAATTGGTCCTGCAGTCCTGCTGCCACTGGAGGAGTGCGGTTGTGAGGAACTGGCCATACTCTGCTGTGAATGGTGTAGTGGATGGAATTTCCTCCCAGACCTCTGGCTACAACTGGAGTCTTCATTGCCAGATGGTTTACAGCCAGGGCGTGTGATGGATTTATTCCTTCCTTAAATCACGTCAGAAGTGTCAATAGTTTATCCCTGTCTCATGAGAGATCCCAAAGGCTGAGTTCTTCTTGGGCTCCACAGTATTTGCAGTGCCACACAACCAAGCATTGGCTAGTAGCCTTGTCTTTGAGCACTGAAGGTTTGACAACCATACACAGAGGTAAAGGCTCAGGTTATGGCTGCACTGCTAGAAGAGGCATAGGCATAAGTCTGACTTGCAGGCTGACACTGATGTTATAGAGGGATTTGACAGAGCTCTTCAGAGCCTCTTCTGTAGCCTGAGAGTCCTGTCTTTCAGCAAAACACATCTGAATGTGCCAGGCTGAATTACTGCTGTGAGTATAATTGTTGCTCAAGTCACATACACAGTCAGTGCACCAGTACTATGTAATTACTTTGCATCCCTGGCACTTCAGGATAAGTCAAGTATCAAAGGGACAGGACTGTTCTGTTCTGTTGGGTTTATGACCTGGCTATGAGCCTGCTGAGGACCACAGTGATATTAAGCAACAGGAAGCTTAATATTGCACTGCCTGCTTACCTGCTGACTAGTCAGGCTTACAGCTTGTCATTATTTCTATATCTCTAAGAGCTTTCTTAAACCAGGTAGAGCATGATTATTTAGATAATTAGAATGAACCATTTGAGATGCATCTTGTGAAAGTTAAATATGATTCCACTGTTATTACGGGCCTTTTCCCAAGTTCAGTTATCATGATTACACTGTGGGGATGCTGTAAGAGAAATGGGTGTGAAGGAGGAAAACTGATGGAAATGAGCAGCACTAAAACCAAAATTTTCTATGTCTGAAAACATTTTTAGAGGCCTAATCTTTTGAGGTGAGTAGAAAATGTATTACTAGTTGAAGTTTTCACATGTGAGATCTTTGCAAGTGTGGCTTTTGAGTATCTGAATTTGGGGACTCAAAAACCAGCCATAAGACTATGGGAAATTCTAGAATGAAATACGTGGAAAGAGCACTGGACTTGAACTGATCTTAAACCCTGAGGGAGCCCAAATGTGCTCCCCTGTGCCAGATAGTGGCTTACTGCAAGATAACTTAGCAAAGTGGCAATGCTGGTACCAAAAGATCTTGGGAAGTGACCCAGGGATTATACTCCTGCATCACAGGTTTATTTCAGGGTAATCTAAACCTAGCAGCTGTAGGGGCCAGATCCTGATCTGCATACCCTTCTTGCTAACCCCACATGCACGTGTGAACACATGGACTTAAATGCCTCTGGCAGCTCAGCAGTTGCCTATTTCTCCCTCCTGTCTCTGGGATCTCTGCTGCTGGGTGGAAGCAAAAGGAATGATGTGCTGGTGTTGCTCCTTGAGGATGGGAGAAATGTTTGAGAGGGGGAAATAGAGGAGTGACCATGAGGAGGAATAACATATTCCCTCAATCACCCTGTTGCTTGTCACTCCTGGTCTTCAGAGGCAGCATGGGCTGCACACCTTCCTTCTAGTCTGGGCTCTAGCCATATGTTTTCAGTGTAGAGGGAGATAACTGGTTAAACATATCCATCAAGAGACTAAGAAGGGGAATAGGGGAAAAGAAATGGGAAATAGGCTATCAGAGAAAACCTGTGAACGTGCCAGTTGAAATGGCTTGTTGCTGGCATCCTCAGTCCTGCAGGAGATGTGTGTCAGTCAACAGCTGCTTGCCTGCTTTGATCTCTTCGCCTTGCTAGGACATAGCTGTCACTCTCAAGTCAATCACTTGCTTGGCATCCTGTTCTCCTTCAGAAACAATTGTCACCCAAAAGGCATTTTATGTGATTGATGTCTATGCATGATTAATCATTAAGCATAGCATCATGTCTGCTGCCGTGACCATTCTTGCAGAAGAAAAAGTCAAGTGCTTTGTTGTTTGGTCCCTGTCTTTCTCTTTCTGATTTCAGTCATTTTTGCAGGGACTGTTTGATTTTGGTGCAGATGTAAAGGTGAATTGTCAGGCTCTAAGTCACTGAATATGAACAGCTGCCAATGGTTCAGTGCCTGTGCAGAGAGCCTGTAAAAATTCTGATTAAGAGGATGCTGTTTTAATGCTAGAGCATTTGGTGTAGCATCTCATTGCAACGACAATTTAAATAATGACAAAAAAGGATATTATTGTAGAGCAAAGGGAAAAAAAATACTCTTCTGCTAACATCCAGAATAAACAAGATTATCTGTGAACTGAGGGGGAATGGACAAAGGAGAGAAACTCATTGGCAGTGCTGATGTCATGTTCATGCAAGAGAATAAGGACTCTGATAGTGAAAGAAGAAGGAAGCTGTGAGAAAAGGCAAAGTAGGTAGGGAATCCATGACAAGAGGGGGGAACAGTCCATGTTTCTGCTGTAAAAGGCAATTGTCATTTGGATTTTGGAATTTTAATAATATATTTTTGTGCCTAAAAGTGATTGTCATGGCAGTCTCTGCACCTCAGTGAGGGGAAATACTAGGATTACTGTGCTTGAGAGAAGAACAGGCCACTGTACAATGAGCTGTGAACTCGAGGGGTGTGTTCTCTCTACTGGGGAATCAGTGGACAGGTAAAGAAGAGAGAACAAAATGGGGTTTTTTCCCAGTTATGTTGAGTTGAAAGACCTGAAACTTGTGGAGAAAATGTGAGCATTGCCAATAGTCAAGCTAGTGGAAGAAGGTGTAGAATACCGTTTTACAGCCATTATACTGCAGTCCGTCTGGGTTGTTTTGCACTGTGTTTGCACAGACAAGAATTTCAGTGCAGGGCAACCTTGTCTGTAAAAGATGCAGATGGTGGTTGTGCTGAGAGAAGCTGCACTTAGAATGGCAGAGGAACATCCTCCCACCTCCTACCCCTCCATACTAGAGGATCCAGAGAGACATGAGCGAAGAGAAGCAAATGAGATTCAGCTTTGGAAAATGCAAGCTCAGTCATCTAGGGACATGTAAGCTCAAAATACAAATACTATCAGAGGCGTATAAAGCAATGTGAATCTGAAATAGAGTGGGATGTGATAGTGAGCAGCAGAACAGTCAGAATTTTGCTGTGTGAGAAAGCAGAAAACTCTTCCAAACTGAGGAAACTTTGGCTTTCTATGCAGAGCCATCAGTGATGTTACTTAACAAGATGGTAATTCATTTCTCTACACCTTCATTCCTGGGAGTATGAGACTATTCTTGTTGTCCAGTTCCTACATAAATAACAACAAGAAGAAGACTAAGAAAAAAAATCCAAAAGAGCAAAAAAGCCAGAGATTTTTCTCCAGTATTGCTCAAAAGAGCAGGTGCCACTGAAATTAGGCAGGTTGCTAGAACTAGGAGGACAATTTTGCCTCTGGTTTTAGTATTAAAATTTGCAAAACTGCCCTCTTCATTGGACTGCTGAAGCATCACTGAGCAACCTTGTTGAAGTCAGTGAGGACCTGCTTGTGCATAGAGGCATTGGAGGAGGCTTGAAGGGGGAATATGCTGTGTGATGGTAGTAAAGCCAAAAGAAAGACTTGAAGAAGTTAATGGAAAATGAGTTGAAGCATTTTAAATGAATGAGACTGATAAAGAAGTCAGAACTGAACTGCTCAGACTCCAGCGTACCACAATGCTTTGACCTCTGAGGAGGGCAGAAGCTTTTATCTACTTTCCTTGTCTGTGTCCTGCAGATGCAAACTCCCTGCAGACTCGAGGGTGTTACATGGTATGGTGCAACCAACCTGAGGAAAGGGGGTGCTTTCACCAAGTGTGGTGCTGGTTTTGAAAGACAGGTAACAAGCAAAAGAGGGAAAAAAATTCCAAATTCAGAATATTGGCAATACCTCCTTCCAAAGAAGGGAATTGTTGAGAAAGCCCAAGCAGGTCTCACCTGTTGCATTGAGATAGATAGAGCTCCTTGCTGGGGAAAGTGGCAGCTCTTCATGCTCTCCAGCAGTGATGACTTTTGCCCAGAGCCTGGCAGATGGAAATGGCCATCGGGTTGCCTCGGGGCAGGTGGTGCTCTCCATTTCACCTCTGTTTAGGGGCAGAGAGCATGCTGCAGCATCCATTGCTAGGTGCCCCAGGTCCTTGTGAGGTCTGGCTGAGATGCCATAGCTCTCTGGGATATTTGCACTTGCAGTTTGGTCCTGCCAATGAACGCTGTTACAAGGGCAAGGTCACCACTTCCACTCTACTGGAATTGGGTATTCCTGCTGTAAAGCATAGTGCAGCAGATTTCTATCAGTCCTAACATTGTCGTTATTATGGCAGCTCACAAAGTGGCTTTTTCTTTCCTGGGTCCCTGCAGTGTTCTGAACCGCACCCCTCCCAGTCTCATCCAGGAGATCATTTTGGTAGATGACTTCAGCTCAGATCGTAAGTTTGGACCTATTTCCTTTACACTTATTTCTTCCCTTCTGTTTTCTCACTTTTTGTTTGCACTGTTGGGTCCGTCCCTCACAGATTCCTTCTTGTCTGTATGCAGGAGAAAAAGAAAAGAAAGTAAGTTTTTCTGTGTTTAATGTCCATGCATGGCAGAGGCCAGAGCTTCATCCTCTCTTTCTCTTTCCATTGGGTCCTCCTTTTCTGTCAGCGTGGCAGTTTTTGCTAGGTTGCCAGAGATCTCTGTCGAGGTTCATTGTGCTCCATTTGGTGAGCCGTTTAGCACAGATATATATGTCGCAATGGTGTACATGAGCAGAGCAGGTAATTACAGACCAAGAGACAAGAAGAGGATGCAGTGGAGCCTACAGAAAATTGCTGCCTGGGGTCCTGCAGGCAGGCCAAGGTGAGACTGGCTGTCTGCTTCCATGTGCCTGCGATCCCAGGTGTCCCTGTGGGAAGGTGTGGAAGAGTTACTGCTTTGGATAGTACCATACCTTCTTCTGCAGCTTGGCACAGGGATGGAGTGTCTACTGCATCAGTTCCACCAGACCTGCAGACTGGAGGCTCTGGAGTCTTTCCATCTGCACAGTTGCTCTTGCTGCTGGCTGTTGTGTAGTGGTTGCAAGGTGGTGGGGATAGAAGACTTCTTGCTTCTCCTATGATGTGTTCTAGATTCAGGGACAATCTAGTTATGTGCCATTTATAATAATTGATAATTACTCCTTCAGAACACTTTACAGATAGCTGCGAATGCCCACCTTGGCCTGCTGAGGTAAGGAAGCAATTCTATTTTGATTTTGCAGCAAAATACTTATGTAGCTTTGGCCACAAAAAAAATTTTTAAAGGTGGATGCTGAGATGAGGGATTTAAGTTTCTGAAGGCCTTACAGTGTGAATACGTACTGAGCTGTGCTCAGCTGTTTAAGTTCAGTGTTTCTGAGCACTTCCAACAAACAATCCTACGTGTTCCACATTCTGCACCTAAAAATCCAGTTCTTAATGGACAAAGTGTTCCAGATCAACAGTGATGGATTTCTGGTACCTGTTCTGCAGAGGGTTCAACCAGAAACTCCCATTTAGGCTCATCAGTAAATAGAAAGGTTTTTAAAAGGCTCCATCCTATCACAGCTCTTATTTTCTCACTGGCAGCTGGATATTTGTGGATATAGCCACTTCCCTGAGACACCTTCATGGAGGCACTTCAGCACATGTGTGAGGTCTGACATGTTGCTTTAATACCTGCCTCAGTTTCTCCAAATATACTGAGAGTCTGTCACTTCTGGCAAGTAGCTACAGGCAGAGTGATGCGCTCCACTCCTGCAGAGTGAATGACTTAATAAGGATTCTCATACCTGAAGTTGTGACTTGGCCAAGATAAGAGCATTGCCTTCCCTTGTAGCAGAGTTCCAGAAAAATCTTGATGCTCTACAATTCAGAGCACCTGCCACTTCTCTTGGATGATGCAGCATCTGCCAAAGTGCTGACGTAAGAACAGTATTTCAGATCGCACATATCCTTGAGAATGGAAATGCTTGTACAGGAATGTGCTAAGAGGTGCACTTTGGCTAAAGGCCTTTGCATTCTCCCCAGAGTGCTCAGTCTGTGGGAAGATGACAGCAGGAAAGAGGGGGCATGAGACATGAAAAGGAATATGGAATAAACATGGAAACTGGGGTGAATTTGATGGAGCAAGAAAAAAGAGCAAGTTAGAAATTGCCATTCCTATGATGTCTGCTAGGGCAGGAATAGAGAGAGGATGACACAGAGCTAAAGACTCAGTGTTCATTGGTACCTGTCTGGAACAGGTAACTGTTCCTCTCCCTCATCTTCCCTAGGTAATGTAAATGAGGGATGCCAGGAGTTTCTGGCAAGCTGCCAGCAAAGCCCTTGGTGAGGCATCCATGTGTCAATGTGATGCTGTCTCCAAGGAAGCGGGTTGCATCCCAGTGGCCTTTATTAAATAAAATCAAGTGGAAAGTGCCCTGAGAACAAATGGCAGGAAATGCCCAGATGATCCACTGAAGGCAAAGAGAGTGGATAAGATCACTTTATGTTGCAGAACTCTCTTTTCCCTGGCACTTTGGTGATTTGCAGTTCTGGTTGCCTGTGTTCCCTCCATTTCATTAGTGCCCAGTGCCATGCTGCCAGCACATGCCCCATTGTTCTTGTGAAATGCTGAGCAGGGGAGATGGAGGCCCGGCTGCTCAGAGATTCGGGAAACGGGCTCAGCTGCCTGGGCAGGACAGCAAGCAGGCAGCGCTCTTCTGTGTACTCTACAGACAACAGGATTAAGGCCATCAGGCTGATTAATGTGATGTTAAGTGAAAGCAGAATTTCCCCTCCTATGGAGAAGCAGGAGGACAGTTAATTGGGGCTCTCTGTTGAAGCCAAATAATTCATGCATGTGTGCCAAATGTCTTTTTTGCCTTCCCCAAGCTGAGGACTGCCAGCTCCTTACCAAGATCCCAAAGGTCAAGTGTCTACGAAACGCCCGTCGAGAAGGTGAGTGTGGAAAGCTTTCTAAGTACAAAGATTTTGCTTATTTTTCCACATGACCCTGGTTGCCTGCCAGCTGCTTACACGTTATTTCTTATAGTTACAGTTTGTTTTTTCAGTATAAGCATTTGGAAGCTCTATGGAGGAAGAACACAGCTTATCAACTCTCAGGCCTCGGGGATCTCATGTAATACTTAAATAATGAGAAGTGATGTCCAGAGGCCCTGGCTGAAACAAAGACCACATTTTAACCTCTTTATGTATAAAGATGCAGATGTAAGTCTTGTCCTTTTAAACTCAAGCTAACTCTTGCACTTTCAAGTGCAAGATAACAAGCTGTGTAGGAGACGTGGGAGAAGGAAAAACAATCATATATGTATCATAAAGAGATACAATTAAGGAAAGTTTTTTCTCATATATCTCCTACGTGCATAAATGACTCTGACTTTCCCAGCTGCTCTTTAGTTTGAGTCACATGTGCTGGCTTATTTCTAAAGCTGTCAGTGCACAGCAGGTTCAGAGCGAGGATCTAGAAGGAGAGACAGGAATCACTGTTTAGTTCACAAAGAGCATCCCACGCAGTGGGATGGTCTGTAAGAAAATAAGGAGTCATCTGAGAGCCAGGCTGATATCTCTGCAGGGCAGAATAAAGGACAAATGGGAATAAAGCAGATAAGCAGTAAGGAAGGCAAAAAGCAGAGAGTATAATTTGGCCATGGGGAATTGGTGATGGAGGCAGCAGGGTGCTCAATGGGAGAGAAAGCGAGCAGGCAGCAGCCAGGTATCTGTGGGGAGGGCTGGAAGGAACGAGCAAGGAGCCAGGTGAAAGTTCTGTGTCATGAACAGAAGTGACAGGAGAAGTCATTCATTGCGTGCCGGGAGGGCTTCTCTGACTGTCCCCTGCCAAAGCTGCTCTCTGCTCCTGATGGCGATGTGATATAGGAGAATCGCCTGCTCTTCCCCTGTAGTGGCCACACAAAGTATTTTTTCTGAAGGAGGCTCAACTGTTTCCCTTCCTAACCTTCCTGCTCCTTTGCTTTCCTTTTCTCCTTGTAGGGCTGATTCGCTCTCGGGTACGAGGAGCTGAAGTGGCAACTGCTGACATCCTCACCTTCTTGGACAGTCACTGTGAAGTCAACAGCGAGTGGCTGCAGCCAATGCTTCAGAGAGTGAAAGAGGTGAGCACCATGTCCCTCGCTGGGATTGATGGAGCTGGCCTGTCCTGTGCTGGTGGATCCTCTGCCCCCACATGCCATCAGCAGAACTGGTGAGAACAAAGCCTGCCAAGGTACTCCTCAGGCAGGCTGTTACAGAGGAAGGTACAGCCTGAGCTAGACGGGCAGGAGATTGCTGAGGGGTTTCTGTTCTGCCAGTGTGATGAGGCAGGAGGTGCAGAGTGATGGGATGCAATAGTGAACACTGGAACTACCAACTTTTACCTCTTGTCTCCTGCAGGCATTGTGCTTCCTAGTCCTGTTCACTTGTATGTAGGACAGCCCCTTGGGCAGCATACATTGTGCAACTTTTCCGTGGTTTCCATCTCTCTTGCTGCTGGACCCTCCCCTTTGCCTTTCACTGCCAAAATTTTCCTTCCATTAATGTTCCCACTGAGCTGCCAACATACATCACCTGCATGCAGGCAGCTTCCTAGCACAGAGAAGCTGCTTGTTAGTGCAGGGATGTCCCTTTGATAGTTCACTTGGCAAAGGATTGATGTAAGGCTGGAAGAGTGAAAATGAGGCGGAAATATTAGCAGCTGTCACCCTGACTGCACTGTAGAGCTGGAGGAGGAGATCATACAGCTCTGCTGTAAGAAAAGGCAGAGGAGAGGTGATGGGAGAAGCCATGCTTGCAGGTGACTGGGATTGTTCCCCTCTGAAAGGAGGATCCCATGAAGTAATGGGCCTCAGGAGAACAGGTGGAGGCTTTAATGATGCTTTGTAAGCATGTCTGATTGGCTTAATATGAAGGAGCAGAAGAAGGTGAAACTTCAGAATTGATGAATTAAAAGCTTCTGCTTTTTATTCTTGTTCAGTAAGGCCCATAAATGTTTACTTTACTTACTGATCTTTAAGTCAAGCTGCAGCACCAGCATAGGGGTCCCTAAGCAGAAAGAACCTCACTCATTTCTTTAGGGAAGGATCTAAAATGCAAAAGCCTGTATGGTAACTAGTATACAAATTTTTTAGTGAGCAGATTTCAAGTCAACCTATTTCTGACCTGCTTCCTACATTTCTGATGTGCATCCTATTTCAGATTTCAGTCTTGCCCTACCAGTCCTGGCACTGACTGGTTGGAGTAGTGGCTGGCACACCAGGCTGCTGCTGGGTGGGTGCTGGGGTCTCAAGTTCGGCAGACACACTCTGGCTGGGCAACCAGCTCAGAGGGGAAAAAACATGAATGGTAGCTCTTACCAAGGATATCCCATCCTAGCCAAGTATGATACATCGTGAGGAACTATTGCAAGGCACAAAATGAAGGTTTGATAGGAAAGGCACAGATGCTGGCAGCTGTCCAATAACAAGGTGCTGTTTCTGGCATTGCCAGCTCAGTTTCATCTTACATCAGCTGTCACAACACTGTCTTTAATGCCCTGTCTCATTATGTTGAAAAATTGTTCACCTTCTACTTACTAAAAGGATTACAAAAGACAATTGTAAATGTCTATATGCCTTAATGGCAATAAAGTACTCACAATATCTTGATATTATAATGTATACAATGGTCATATGTATTATGAAGTTTGCACTATGAATCTTAAATATGGGGTCTTGATTCATAGTACTTCTTAGGAAGATGCTTTATTAGGGGTTTGATCATTTCTACGCTGATGATAATGAGTTAATTCGAGGATGACTGAGCAGAAGGTGTGCTGTCAATAGATATCAAAAGCAAGCACAAAGCCCTTGGGACAGGGATTCACGCCCTGTGACTTGGGCAGGAAATAAAGAGCTGTTTCTTAGCAGCATTTCTAGGTGTTGAAGTCCGACTCCATTCCCCACATCCATGGAGTGCAGCTGGCTAGTACCCACCATCTTCCTGTTTGGATGTAGTGGCCACAGATCCCTTGCACAGCTACCAGAACCATATTGGAGAAACCAGACAAAGATTTATATGTGCAACTTTGTGTTTCCTGATCTCTGGCAGCTTTGCCAGACATTCAAGAAAGCCTGACTCCTTGTTTTTCCCCCTTTCTCTCTCTCCCTCAGGATTATACCCGAGTAGTGAGTCCAATCATTGATGTTATCAGCCTGGATAATTTTGCCTACCTGGCAGCATCAGCAGATTTGAGGGGAGGTGGGTATAATGAATCACTTTTGTAAGTTAGACCTGAAGGATGGTGCATGAAAAATAAGTTGTGTTCTCTTCAGCTTTCCAAGAAAACAGAGTGATGATCTTTCCTGACTGGTTATCTGTCCCTTTTCTCTGCAACTTGCAAAGTCAGATCTTTTGAAGAGTTAGAACAAAACTCACCTAGTATTTTCCTCTTTAACTTGAATCACTGTCATAACATCTAGCAGTTTCGGGACATAGTTAATTGATTAAATATCTCACCATGTCCTCACTAAGCTACATGTACACCAGAATCTGACAGGCACTTCCAGTTGCTGCTTTGATCTGCCAGGCTATCTCATGGCATCTTCTGAAACGCATTTACACCTCTCTTCTCACAGCTGAACCCCCTGCAGGTGTTCCTGTGTTCACCCCACTTCCTGGTGCCCTTCTACATCCTTTATGGCTGGGGCTCACTTCTGCACTGCTTGCCAGCCAAAGGCTACCTGTTCTTTGGCTACTCTTAACAATAGCATAGAGTTAGTGACTGTGCTGTGCTCTACCATCCACCACAGGCCATCTGTAAGTGCATGGTAGTCTTGAAAGACATGGTGGTTACAATGATCTGCAGGCCTTTGTTCCCAGAATACATCACATCCCACAAAGTCCTTTATTAAAGCCTCATAACTCTGGCAGACAGGGTTTGCCTTTGGTAAGACAAACTGGCCAGAATACAATTACATCTCAGCCTGGCAACGCTCTCCTGAAGGTGTGGAAGAAAATCAAGGAGAGATCTGTAATGCTAAGGAATGATGGTTCCAAGACAGAAGCTGGTGAGGATAGACTACTGCCATTTTGGGTACACTGTGAGGGAGGTCAGGGGAGGAACATAGGGATAGCCTGTGATGTAAAGGTGCAGACTATCAGTGAAGCTAGTAGTACTGATTTTACAATAAGTAAACAAATTTGGCATGTCTTTTTCCTTTTCAGGGTTTGACTGGAGCCTTCACTTTAAGTGGGAACAGATTCCTATAGAGCAGAAGATGTCCAGAACAGATCCAACTCAGTCTATAAGGTACACTGTGATGGACAGGGTGCACTCCTCCAAAGGCCTTTACTAAGCCTTCACCAGTGTGGCAAGGAGGGTACAGGGACTGCCCTGCTGAGGACAAAATGCCACAGCGTTCACTTGGTGATGACAAACTCTTCATGTTATTTTCTGCATACATTGAGGTCTATACCCGAAGCGTGAGAGTACTGCTCTGTGGGTATTGTAAGAACAGCGATGATGTACCATCATGCACGCCACCTCTAAAAGCCCCCCCCTCTTCTGTATGTTTGTTCTTGTGGTCTCCCTAACTCAACACTCTGAATGCCTCAGAAATGGCTTTGGGGTTTTTTAATTACCTCCACCTTTCGGATGAAACCTTAAGGAATGAAGCAGATAAACAGTCATCCAGCATGTGTAAAGCAGATCAGAGAACTGAATCTTACCTAGTAATGTGGGCATAGAATTACTCTCACCTACTAAATCTGCATGTCCATGGACAAAAGAGATTCTGTTGGCTGGAACAGTTGTTGCCAGCCTCACTGCAGGGTACATAGCTCTGAGGCATGTAGAATGTAACAAATCCTGATCTGAAGAGTTACGGTGCTTGTCCGTATAGGCAGACAGCTCCCTATTTTTAATATAAAAGTAGCATTTAATTCCTCTGTGTAATTTGTGAGCCTCTGTTTTGCACTCCAGAAGCAACCAGCTTGCTAACAGCAGAGCAGTACATGCAGCAGCCTGTCACACCATGTCTAATTGGTGAACACAGTCATCAAACAGCGCCCGTCATTCCTTCACACTGTGCATATTTGTATAAATGCAAAAGACACAGCATTACTCTTGTAGTGCTTGCAAGACCATCTAACAAAGGCATGAGGATGATCTAGTGAGGGGCATCTCAGAAACCTGCTGCAGGCTCACATTCCAGCTCTACTATTTTTCTCTTTTAAATGAGGTACGATTTGTGAGGCCTGAACAAATTGTCTGTCCTTTAAAATAAGGTTTGTGGTGCTACATATATGTGTGATTATTTTGTCTGGATTTCTGTTTTCTCTTCCAGAACCCCTGTCATAGCAGGAGGCATCTTTGTGATTGACAAGTCCTGGTTTAACCACCTAGGAAAATATGATACTCAAATGGACATCTGGGGAGGAGAAAATTTCGGTAAGTTTAGGGTGTTTCAAGGGAATGACACACTAATTCAGAACCACTTCCCAGTCTTCATCACTTACCATTACTCTTTCTGTGAGACATCTGATCTACATGTCAGTCTAAGGTTAGGGACGTGGTCAGGTAATCCCCAAGGTGGTCAGAGCTGTATCACTGTCAGCATAAAGTATGTGTGATCAGGGCTGAACTCTCCTACAGGCATATGTGCTATTATACAGGAGCTTCCACAGTACAAGGAAGAAAGAGGAACCTCCTGATATTTAAATTGTTGCTTGTTTTTGGAGAATATTCCTCCAGTTCTTCACATGACAATCCATGTTGTCCCAGCTCTGAAGTGGGCAGCCACTCCTACAGCCTCTTCTTATACTGGTTCCTCTCTTGCAGATAAGTCTGAATTGCTCTCCCAGCTTGACAGGTCAGAGAGATATTTTTCCTAATAAAACAAGCCTCTTTGTAAATGGAATTTGGTTACAAACAGACTCAGAATGCAAATATTTAGAAGCAGGCTAGGGCATCACAAACATCAGAGGAATTCAGAGGCCCAGTGTAGTCTGTCCACTCACATGCTGTTTTAGGGCATGGTGCTTAAATCCATCTCCTTGCACTTAAAGGTAGCACAGATATTCCAGGCATCTCTCTTTGCCTCGTGTGAAGGGATGCCGCAATGTCACCAGGTGTTAATGACAAAAGCAAGATGAGTGTTCAAGAGAGGTTCATGGAGACCTCAAGTATCCAGGGCATTAATTTAGAAATGGTGCAGGTGGAGCTGAAGAGTTAAAAGCCTTACTCTTTGTAGTCAACTTAAGTAGATTTCTCTGTAGCTAACACTGCAAAAAAAAAAAAAAATCTGTTTCTACAGGTTCCATAAATGTCACAGATTTGTAAATAAAACCTTTTAAAGAAGAATTTGTATGGTGTTTCCTAGCACCTGAAGAACCAATTAGAAAGAATGAAATAGTCAGGAAGAGAAACTTTTGTTTCTCTGAACACAGCTGGGAGAGCTGCCTCTTTCTGAAATGCTTTCTAAAACCAAGAAATAATATTTTGAGCTGATAATAGACTCTCAAGGTACCACATTTTAAAAACAAAATATCTAATAATGAATGTTCTCTGTTTTCCCAGGTCTTGATTCAGTTTTATGGTATTCGTTATATTAAAAAGAGATATTAAATGGTGCTGGCATTGGAATCTCAGCAGTGCTAGTAGCATCAGCTAAGCACTGTGGCAGAAATAACAGGAAGCCTTTAGCCAGGCATGAAGATCCCCTCCTCTGAGTCCCTCAGGCTCCTCTGCAGAGCCAAACTCAGCTCCTCGCTGTCACTAGCCCTGCTCCAGCTGCAAAGCCAGCCACTTGGCCATTCTGCCAGCCTCTGAGCTGTGACTGTGTAAAAGCTGTAAACCCCAAAGATGGAGAAAGAATATTTCTTTAGGCTTTTCTCTGTCTGCTTCTGCCCACCTGGGAGTCCAGTGTTGTAGTTTGGTCCATGTGTCAGTAGCATGATGCTAGGTAGAGCTCTCTGCCTTAAGTAGCAGTAAATTATTTGCTTGCTCACAGCCATTCTTCCATGTAGAGCTGATCAAAACCACAGAATTGCTCCACAGAATTTGCTTCATTCTCCTTGAAATAGCTCTTGTAAAGCCTGGCAGTGGCTGGGCCAGGCTGTGTGCATCTCAGCCACATGTTCAGAGCTTGCCAGTTTTGCCTTGTTATGAGGTTTTTCTGTAAATTCAGTGTCTCCTGTCACATGTCACTCATCCTCCATCAAGTCTGTTGCTGTTGAAAGCAGAGGGATAGAAACTAACCTGGAACTGACAACAAAAAGTATTCATTTTCCTTGAAGAATTCAGAATGGTTAATTTAACCTCTTAAAAAAAAATTTTACCATACCTAATTGAAAACTGAGTTTTCCAATCAAGGAAAAATACTGTTAATGTTCTGAAACGTTATTTTTACTAAATATTACAATTTTGAGTGGGAAGGGACTGTTTGAATTAGGTCCTTCTTTGCAGGTGATATGAGAGAGGGGTTCTGTCTAAGATGCTGTGAGAAATCCTCTCTTTGGAAATGGACATCATTTTCAAGTTACACATGCCAGACTGAGAGTTTTGTTTTTGTTGTAGGCCAAAGTGAATCAGAAGCTCATTCTGGGAGAGCAAATGTCAGCTGGACACATCATCAGACAGAAACTTACGTTTTGGGGTTTTTTTTTATTTGTTTGTTTCTAAAACCCTTCCTCTCTTCAAATCTGGAACTGCCTGTTAAAAATAATCTGAAAATAATTAGCTCTGGATGAGAGTCAGGAGAGAAAAGAGCTAGTAAGAAATATTACAAAATACAGTCTAATCAAATGGGGTTTTTTACTGAGAAGCTAGATTAAATACACCATCTCTCCCCACCCTGCAACTCACTGTTTGAACCTACCTCTCGGTATGCAGGGAGGAAAGCTATGGAGAAAGCTGAAGTTTGGGAAGATGTTAGAGTGTGTACATGGTTTTCAAATATCCATTAGATCTGGACACATAATTTCTTTTTTATTTCTAAGCATCAGAGCCACATAAATCAGGCATTATTGGAGGGAGATCCCAATTGAATAAAGTTTTTGAAGTAATCAGTCTATACAATCTGAAGCCATTTTGGTAAGGACTACCAAACCACCCAGTTAATTTTCATTTTCCTTCCTCCTTCTCTTCTCATTACCATATGAATTGAAAGTGGAAAACCCTTCTGGTGGGAGCAATTAAACTTCTGAGGACAGATCCATAAGCTTGAGCAAGGTCACATACCTTCTGTGATGCAAATAAGTGCCTGTACATCAAAGCTCCATGCTCTTCTAATCCTTTAACAAAATGTTGAATGTAGCTTCAGGATAGGGTGAATTTCGTCAAGGAGCAGGATTCTCTCTGTATTTCCATAGTCTCATAATCATACTGTATTAGACTGGTATCTGCTCTGAGCAGTTCCCCCAGCAGAGGCAACTGTAACACAGTCATCCTCCTTTTTTTTTTTTTTTTAATTAGTAATAGAGCCAACCAAAATGAGAAGAAGGAACTATTGTAGGGTGGGTAACATAGAGGTATGAGGGAGAGGACTTAGCTCTAGACACTGACTCCCTATGCCCTCATCTTGTTCAGTTCTTTCCCCTTGTCTTCTAAACTCCCTTTCTTGCTCACATGATTTGCTTTACACAGTAAATTCTTCCTTTTTAATTCCATCTATGTGCAGGATGAGAGTAACAGAAGTCCGAAACGGGGGTGTGTCTTGTGGGAGTGGTCTCAGTCTGTTGCCAAATGCCATCCTGAGGGCACGGCATCCTAAGCAACCTTGAAGATCTGGTCAAATGCAAAGGTGTCTCACTGAAATGAGACCAAAGAGCTGCAGGACTGAAGAAGGCTTGGAAGTCCCTGAGCCACAATGGTTGCCTCCATTTTAACAAAGGGAGGACAGTTTTTCTGCTCTCGGCATGGCACTGCTTTCCCTGATTTTGCTGTTGCAGGCAATACACCTAGAGCAGAGGGGCAAGAAAATTGCCCTTCTTGGAACTGGTGCAGCTGTATGACTCTTGGGGTCTCTTCCAGAGCTCTCTTTCCGAGTGTGGATGTGTGGTGGCAGCTTGGAGATCGTTCCCTGCAGTCGAGTGGGACACGTGTTCAGGAAACGCCATCCCTATGACTTTCCTGACGGCAACGCACTGACTTACATCAAGTAGGTGTTGGGTAGTTCCTGGTAGCAGCCGGGCCACCTTCGTGTTGGGCATGTCTAAATAAGTCTGAATCTTTGTTGTGCTTTTGCCTGGTAACGGAGAACAGCTTGTGGCTGAGCATCTGTTCTCAAGGGAAGGATGAGTTGCTGTTTTCTGTGAACAAAACCTGTTCCCTTCTATGTTGTTTGTATTAGTATCTCTTACTCCTTCTCCGTCTCGGGTGGGGAGCAGTATGCCAGAGAGCCACCCTGGCCATTCACAGATGCTGCCCTGTGACTTGTGCATGGGTATCAGCAGTCCTTGGACATCTCTGTTGTCTCTGAGCTGTACATGCTCTAAGATAAACCCTGAGGACAACTTCTGCTGCGGGACAGATGGGAAGAGAAAAGAGATGAGACAAAGTGCTTGACAGTGAAAGTGGTTAAGCATTGCTGCAGGGCCCCAGAGAGATGGTGAAATCTCCACTGCTGGAGATTGCAAAATTCAGCCAGTCAAGACCTTGAACAACATGACCTAATCTGAAGCTAGTCTGCTTTGGGCAGAAGGTTAGAGGTTAAACAGAGCTGCTTTCCAAGATGAATTATCCCATAACGTTATTCTAATCTGGGAAAAGAGATACTGTAAATGAGTGTGATGGTGACAGTCAGACCCAATTCTCTGCAGAGGAAGTATGTGTGAAAACATCCTGGTAAACTATGGCCATTAAATTTTTAACCTCTGAAGTGTTCTTGCAAGGCTTTCTAGACTTAACACATTCAGTCTCTATCCATCCATACTGCCTACTCGGTTTCATGATTGGGACTGTCCCCCACTCCCTCCAGGTGGACAGGCCTTGGGTCTGCCCACCCAGTGCCTGCTGGATGGGAGGGCAGGTTCTGCAGCACAGCCTCTGCTCAGCACAGCATCTGCTCATCCCCATGCAGGAACACCAAGCGCACAGCAGAGGTGTGGATGGATGACTACAAGCAGTACTACTATGAGGCCCGGCCATCTGCTATTGGCAAGTCGTTTGGAAGGTAAGTTGCCTCAGACCTTGTAGAAGGGCTCTTGTAAACCCTTTGGTAGCAAGAAATAGTTTTTAGGTCTTCTCTGGGGCTAAGTGTGAGAAACAGAGGTGCTCTGAATGCCTGGCTTGCCAGGGAGGTTGTAGCTTGAGTGTCTGGCTAATGAGGTTTGCTTCTAATTCACTTTATTTTTTCCCCAGTAACACTGCATAAATAATTTGTTAGCAGAAGGCCAAAGGGATCTGTAATGAAATTAAAAGACCAGACATTTTAAGTGGATAGACGGGAATATTCTTCTATCACAGCATGCAGCTCTTCTGGAAATGTGAGCTGTATGTTGAGCTTGATCTGAAATTCCTGTGCAGATGCAGAATCCCAGGGCAAATGTGGCTGGCTGGCACCTGGGGCACGTTGCACTTGGTGCGCTCTCCACTTTCCTAATGGATGGAGGGTAGTTTGCCTGGTTTGTAGGGCAGGAGAGAGCATGGCCAATGGTAAGATTTAGAAACACAATCTATAGAATTGTGCTTCTTACATCACCTTTGCTAAAGCTGTCTTCATGCCACATGGGATTCATCGTTCTCAGCTTAACAGTTCTCTGTGACCCAGAAATCAGTGATGGACACCGAACCTGGGATGAGAGGAGAGCTTGCTGTCTGTGCTCTCAAACCCCTATGACTCCCAAATAAATGTAAAAATCCCAGGAGTGCTGTATTTCTGTGGGTTTTATCTGCCTGTGAGCAAATGGCTATTGCTGTATCAGTGTAAGGGCTTGGCAAATGTGGTTGTATCTCAAATGTGTAGCTGTGTGCACAGGATAATGATGCATCTCCTACTTATTTATGACAAGCAGGTCACTTTTCTTGCTGTACACTGTGCTTTATTATCATGGTGCCTTACATATCTTCATAAAAATAGCTTTGCCTACCTGATTTATCAGTCCTTGAGCTGACTGCAGCAGCTGGGCTGGGACCACATAGCAAGTAACCCTGCTGCTTGTGAAGGAAACCAGACTATTGCATATTGTATGTGGATATATTGCTTATGTGTTTTAGTGGCAAAATCTGCAGTTCTTGTTCACAGAGACTTCCTAGTGACTTTACTGGCAGCACTGGCTGAATAAAAGCTGGAGCAGAGCATAAGGCTTTGGTTTCAGGAAATTAACCATAGTAACAGCTCTGTGAACTGCATTAAATCTAGATTTTAGGGTGCAAATGCCTTTGACACCATCACTGACAATTTGGCCTAAAATGGACCCTCCCCGCAATTTTGATATGGGTATAAGATCTAAGAACATTCCCCTGAGGTATGTGGCCTCATTTATACATACAGTGGCCTCTGTGGGCTGAGTATGGAGAGGTACATGGGTACAGTTGAAATTCCTTCCCAATACACAAATATAGTGTTACAGCTTAAAGACAAGAGTTCCTGGATTCGCTGCTCAGTAGGACTGCTGGAGGGAAATCCTCTTCTTCAGCCAGCTAAAGCCAAACAAATCAGCAGTGGGAGGACTGCCACAGCAGACAGCTACTGAGATGTTGAGTTAATCTCCCCTAGTACTCCCACTCTTCCCCCTAACTGTTTATGAACAAATAATTAAGTTCTTCAGGTCTCAGTTCTCCAACCTGAGCCTAGAGCTGCTGCTATGAGCTAGAGACATGCTTTAGCACACACAGATTAATCATCTGTGTATACCTGAGCACAAACACTTTCTAGGCTTTTTCAGCAGCTGATTGTTGTGCAGGTTTCATGGTATGCCTCTACAGGGGCACCCAGAGGCAGAAATGCTTTCCTGATCTTACAGCAGTTTTACTGCAATGTGTTATTTAACAAGGTTGGACCTGGGCCCTGCCATCACTCTGAGCCAAAAGAAGTTCAAGAACAGCTCTCTGAAGGCGTTTGTCTTCCATTTCTATTTCCTGCCACTTGCCTCTCTCCTCCTCTTCACCTCAGGTCACTGCTAGTGCTCTGAACCCAGCAACAATTATGTGGGAGAATGAGTAATGGCAAAAAGTCACATAGTTTCCCTCAAACCTCCTGGCTAATCTTCATTGTTCACTTCCCTCCTGCTCACTGCCTTATTCTTAGCAAACTGCCTGTGTTTCCAGTGTTGCAGACCGAGTGGAGCTGCGACGCAAACTGAACTGTAAATCCTTCCAGTGGTATCTGGAGAATGTCTACCCTGAGCTAAAGTGAGTCAGTTCTTCACTTGTAGAAATCTCTGAAGGATTTGGGAGGTGGGTCACAATGGGAAGATGAGCCTTGACAGCAGTGGGCAAAAGAGAGACTTGCACTTGGAAAAGGTTTTCTCTGTTTGTCTTTTCGGTGAGAAACCTCCTGTGTTTTCCTGGCTCGTATTATCACAGCTCTGCAAAAGGTCTGCCTTCTGTTCTGCCCCACGCAGCTGTCCCTTGGAGATGTGAAACAGTGGTGTTTTCAGAGGCGTGGGGTGTAGACAAGTGCTAGAGCACTATACCCCTCCCAGTTTTGACTTGGTCTCTGCCCGTTGGATGCTCTGCCTGGAGGGAGTTGAGCCAAGTAGAAGTGGACAGCTTCAGTGCAGAGGTTTGGGTGGTTCTGAGAGGGCTCTAATGAATGCCAGAACCAGCTGTCCTTGCGGCTTCCCGTGCCCTGGGTCAGGACACGGTAGTGTTGTGTCCTTGCTCAGGTGGGAGGCAGCCTGGGTAGAGCTGTGTTGTTGGCATGTGCAAACCAGCACACTCTGGCATCTTCACACCTCAGTCTGTGGCTAGCTGAGTGGAGGCTGAAACATCCAACTGGAGTCTGGCCTTGACAGATCTTTCCTGCATTCCTACTGATGAGACAATGAATATGTGTTAGCTGGGGAGAAGACTGAAACAGTGGGAGGAAGAAGCAGAACAAATCAATGTGGATATGGAAACATATCCACATATCCAAACTTTTTGCTGGAAATAGCCTCTTTCAGAATTTCAGAATCATCACATTAAACTGCTTAGGGTACCCTAAAGATCCTGCCGTGTATGCCTTCTGAAACAAAAAGGTACCGGTCCTCTGATCAAGTTCTCACTTGATTTTTGCCTCCTCCAGATATTTCCAGTGGATAGCATGATATTGTTAATTTTCTCTCAAATATAGGGGACTGTGTTTCAGTCAGGGGCCAATTACGCCCTTATAAATGTGAAAGTACTTTGGACATTTCTGTGTATGAAGTACCATGCGACTGTCATTTTACTTCAAGGATTCCTGAAAAAGAGTTGATTCCAGGAATAATTAGACAAGGAGGAAACTGTCTGGAGTCTCAGGCACAGGACACCACAGGGAATATGTTGGCTGGCATGGGAAACTGTAAAGGGACAGTGAACAATCCGTCTGTCACTCAGGTAAGGCAGATTTCAGTATGGTGCTTTGCTCCTGCTCCTACCCTTTTTATTACCTGAATGAAGAGGCATCTCTGGCCTTGATGGGTTGATATGGAGGTGAAGGAAGGAAGAGTTTGACCCGGTAATGATTTTAATAGTAAGCAGAAAAAGAAGCTATGCCCATCTCTCAGAGCTCTGTTGGCTCAACAGGCTCAGCAGTCAGGCATAGAGTGTAAAGGTCTTCATCACTCAGAAACTACAAGTAGTGCTTAAATGCTCAGGGAGTGACAGACTTATTGAGAATCATTTTGGGGCTGTGCTTGGCTAGTACCCTGGTATATGGGTAGGAGATTTTTCTGGGATCAGAAACATTCCTTGGTCTGCCAGCTCAGCTGTAGCTGCAGATGACTTGAATTGTGCTGTTTTGCAGATGTCCTTCAGTATAAAGCACAAATAGAGTTTAAATAGCTGACCCCAGTGGCAGTAAAGTGGTGCAGTTCTCCTAACTGCAGTGGAGTGGTGATGGTTTATACCAGCTCAAGATCTGCACTCAGAGTCTCCTTTGGTGACTGAAAGCAGCAGGGAAGCAGCTTGAGAAAGTTAAGGGTCACAGTAGGGTATTTTATGCCAGAAAATACATATTCACATCTGTTAACTGTTGGAAACTAGTTTGCAGCCAGCATTCAGTGTGCCATTTAACCTGACTCATTGCTCTGTGTCATGACCATTTGAAATCTCTGAAACTTAATGCATTTTGTATTTCTTCCTTGGGGAAAGTGTAGTAATAACAGTTGATTGGATCAGGTATCCATCTAGTCACAGGAAGGAAAAAGTGAATTGGCTTGTCCGTTACGCATGCTGGTGATATATGGATGTGCTTGCGTGTGTTTTGCTTTGCTTGACAATCTATAGGTCCCAGATACCTGTTACAGAACATATCTGCTATGTAAAATATGCAGAAGCAGATGCACATCATGTATGTCAGGGCTCGGGATCCTCCTTGCTTTGTAGGCCTGAATCTGTAAAGCTGCAGAGCAGAGAGTTGCATGGGATCCAGGGTTAATCAGACACCTCAGATAGTAAGGGGAGCCAGCTGCAGGCTTTGAAATGCTCATGATGCACCAAGCCTGAGCATAAACTTCTGATCAGGTGACAGCTGCTGTGGTAGTCTTCCCAGGGAGCCTTTTGTAGGAAGAGAACAAAAGACGGAGGTTTTGTAAATATCTGATAGAAAAAAGCTCTCTCTCCCTCATCTGATCACTGTTGGGATCCTAATGGAACCTCTCTTTTTCTTATTCCAAAGGAGTGGATATTCAGTGACCCTTTAATTAGACAGCAGGACAAGTGTCTTTCCATTACCTCCTTCTCTACTGGTTCTCAAATCACACTGGAAGCTTGCAATCAAAAAGACGGCAGACAGGTAAGTAGCTGTGCACCTCTTTCTAATGCCTTCATTGCCACGTACCAGTGTACCTACATCAGTGCAGCCAGCAGGGGCAAACCCTGTACTATCAAAGCACGTAAAAGTCCTTTCCACCTGCTGCATCTCCCTCTCTGGTGTGTTTCATAAGCTTGGATGTATGAGAGAGCGTGTGACCAAGCAGGAAGTGCAGTATGTGGATATCTGCTCTGCCTGGGCCCTTGGCAGCATGGTTGGCTCCAGCTCAGTAGCACCCCAACTTTGCTTCTTTGGTAAGTTTATGTGCAGCCAGATTGCCACATGAATGAAGCACAGCACCAAAGAGAGGTAGGTGAGGCAACTGCTTTGAGATACCTAAGGGAAGGGTGGTGTGCGCTATCATTTGTTTATTTAATTTGAAGTGAGAGAACTGTGTTCTTCTTGGTGCTGTCTTTGGACCTTTAAAACTGAGTGCATGCAGCTCATTTAAGAAGTACTGACTGACACAAAGCACCGTATGTTCCACCTGAACTGCTCCCTAGAGGAAAAATACACAGCAGCAATGTTCCCAGCCAAATGCAGCTCTTTGACTTATGCTGTATCCAAGATGTGCATCCCTGATCTGTCAGGACAAATCAATCATTTTGCCTTACAACACTAGGTAAGGGATGGCCTCTGCAATGGCTAGGGTGCCCTCAACAGAGATGTGATGTGCCTTTTTATCAGAACTGGGCAAAGCACAGAAGAGAAGAACGCAACACTGGCAGACAGCAGATTGGACTTGTTTCATTCCTAGTTCCTGTGCTTTCCTCTGCACCAAGAGAGAACAAATTTTCTGTCATTTAAGGCTGTGCTGGTTCTGTGTTTTCTGACACGTCTGTTGTTTTGATAGCCCAAAGGTAGAAGGTGGCTCAGCTTTGACCAGTTCTCAGCAGCATCTTCTTTTGTCAGTACTTTCTAATGCTATATGAATCCTTGAAATCAGTTCTTCCTGAAAGAAAGCACTGAAATCCAGTCCTGCCCATTTATGGAAAACCTGTGTAGACTTTCCTCTGGAGGGTTGGTTAATGCAGAAATGCCTTGAAGAGTTGTCATCATGAATACTCTGGGAAAACTCTGAGTTTGGATTAGTCTGCAAGGGTATCCCAGGTGGGCTGCACTTGCCTGCTCCTTTTCCTTGTTGGCAATCACTCATCCCATTGCTGTGTAATTAGGTCACTTAGCTTCTCCTTATGTGCCTTGCAGTATTTTCCCCCCTGGCAGCAGAGAGGACTTTAGCAGCTGCCAAAATCAGCTGTCTTTCCCTGCTTCCTCTGTCATGGAAGGACAAGGGTCCCTCAAGGAAGGTGGAGTCCAAGCTGTATCAGAAGCCAGAAGAGAGATTAATCCACAGTAATACAAGCAGGCTTATTCTGCTGCTGGAATAAGATTTATTGAGTCTTGATGTGTTGATTATATACAGACTCTTTATAAAGACATACACACACTTAAGGGTGTGAGCTGTTGTTTTCCGTTACCTTATGTGAGCAAACTGCTCTTACATCAAGGACTTGACCTAGCAGATGATTTAACCAACAGCAAAGATTTTGTTTAAGCATTTCAAATAATTAGAGACTGATTTGAATTGCAGCTGCCGTTCCAAACTGCCTTGTGGCTGAAGGGATAAGGCGGGGTGAAGTGGGAGAAATGCATTTGAATTTTTAATGTAATTTAGGTTGAAATGCTCTTAAATGTTTGGGTCTTTTTTGTAGTCCCGAACTCCCATTTCAGATTTCTACATATAAAGCAAATTCTACTTGCAATGCTCAACTTTGTTGTGTTCCTAGGGAATGTTGTTATGGTTCTTTCCTTCCATAAACACAACAGCAATTGTTGTTAATGCTGACGTTAGATTTTAATTAGCTAAAAGTCAATCATCTTGTAAATATTCCATTCTCTCTCCTGATATTTGAGAGGTTGATTTCCAAGAAAGAGCAAAGCTTCAGGGAACAAATTCCCTCAGTTTCCCTACAGCTTGCCCGTCTCCCCATGGATACTCACAGCCCAAAGTGCAAGTGCTGGGGGGAGAGCAGTGCTTCCAAACCGTGCATGAGTGTGTCCACTTCTCAGTTCAAGTGGGCTTCTCAGAAAGTCAGAGCAGCTGGGTGGAGGGTGGAGGGAGGGGACCTGAGCTACTTTGCAGAGCTGGAAATGACAAGCAAGAGCCCTGAGTATGTGATCTGAGTGGAGGAGGGTGAGCCTGGGCAACATACATCACACATACAATATCCTAAAAGGAGATGGCAGCATAATGAAAGTCCAGCTTTGAACATCTTTCCTGTCACTGTCATCACAGATCTGTGGAGAAAGATGTTTGGGTTTTTTTGGATCTAGATTTCATGTCCGTGTCTGAGTCATGAAAAAGCAAAATTTCTGACAAAAGATGGTACATGTGACAGCTTTGGTTTTTAGTGTCCCGGGAGTAGATTGGTTAGATCGTTATGACCAGCAGCACACAGCTCCTAAAGTTGGTTTCTGCTTTCAAACATACTGAAGCTGTGCACATGCTACACAGCTGTTCTGCATTAAGCATGTCCCAAGGACAGATAATTTTGTTGTTAATTTCGAGTGCTAAAAACAGTCCATCTAACATATAGGTAATACCCTAGCAGAGGCTTTAGACTATTATGATTTGTGTCTAGAGTATTACCTCCAAATAAGTCTAGAATTTTGCAAGCAGGAGGATATGAGACAATAGTCACACTTCAGATGAATTTTGGTGCTGTCAGACTCCCTTGGGTTGAAAGAAACCAGAAATGAAATCTATTTGGCAACATGATCTTGTTGATCATTCAACAGCAACAGCTGGCACTGCTAGCAGAAGACCAGCCAAAAGCTATTCTGCGTAATCAGAACTAGATTTCAAACCAGATGGATATTATCCATAATGTTATTTGGAGAATAGCATTTTTAGTTGAATGCACAATAAATTATTGCCTTCAGCTTTGTTTTTTGGCTCTGACTGACAGTAGGAGTGGTGTTTAATTTGTATTATAGTGAGGACAAATAGAAGGCAAAGTGAGAGTCAGACACTAAAACAAGAGAACTAAAATGAGAAACATTGGCACAGTATTTCCCAACAGAACAAGAAATGTTGAGAAATCCTATTAAACAACTATATTTCATTAAAATGTTCTGAAGGAATGTGACCTCAGCCTGAAAATGAGGACACTGAGTCTTCTTGTGAGACAAACAGTATTTGAAATCCTGTGTCCCTTTGTATGCTACTGGGAAATTTTCCCCACTTTACTTCTCGGTGTATATTACCTGAAGATGAATGCAACTTTATACAGAGTATCTGAAAAGAAAAGGAGTGAAAGCCTGTCTATCTTGAAAGCACCTGACTCAACATCTTCATGATAATAAGTAGGTAAAACAATACTGGCAATATGCCATACCTTGAAAGTAGTTTTCAGGAGACAAGAGTTTCTCTTAGTTGTGATTTAGTTTTACAAATTTAAGTGCTCAAAGGAAGAAGTACTTGTTGAATGCTGGTGTGAGCTTTTCCATCCCCTGTCTCTGCTCATATATTTAAAATTTAGTGTTCAAGACCAGCTTCAGGCTGCCCATAGCTCTGCAAATACACTCAATTACAACTTACAACATCCTTGGCTATGCCAGTTATCAGCTCTCCATACATTTCTGTTTGAAGCATCTCAGTCCTCATGAACAAAATTTGGCTTTCTCAGCTGTGCCTCCTGAGCTTGGCCAATTCCACTGTTTCACAGTTAGGATTTTGAGAGAAACCCTGGACTGCTTGGATTACTGGGGGTTAAAAGAAAACTTTTGATGACCCTGAAATATTAGGCTAGTGTAAACAATTTCAGCTCTTGTATATACTGGATAGAAGAAGACTGGCTATATCTGACTTTTCTCTTAGTAATTGCATGTGGAATGCTTCTATCCAGCCACCTAAAAGTACTTTGAAATGATAGATAAAAAAGAGGGGGAGACAGATTTACAAAAAAATGGGGGAAATTTTGGGTTGACACTGAGGAAGAGGATCAAGACACAATATTTCAAAGAAAAAATGAATTTTTTTTTTTTTTCTTCCTCCATCTTCACTCCAAACCTGCTCTGACCAGTAAACTGTGTTATCTCCATCTGCACAAGAAAGGGAGACTGAAGAGGATTTTCAAGCCAAAATTTTTCAGATTGTGCAATGCCTGTATCTTCCAAAAGCTTTCCTTCCAAGTACAGGCCAGTCACAATGTCTGGATGTAGAAGAAGAGAGGGTTCCCTGTAACGTGTAGGCAAGAGGAGTCTGCTCTGTTTATTTTTTGCTAAAGTTGGTCATTATTGCTATCATTTAAAACTTACCAGTCCAGGCTTCCCTTGTGGTCTGTGGAGAAAGTTGGGCCCTCCCAGAAGAGGCTTGCACCTTGGACCCCTCCATAACTATGTCACCAGGCAACTAGTTTAGACTAAATTGCTCGTTTCTGAGGTGGCTGACAGTGGGAGATGAGTGTCCTATCTCCTGTTCCCATCCATTCCTACTGCCCACCCTCCTGAGAGGTCTGAGATAGGATGTGTCCCTGTACGGCAGGATGTTGGGCTGGCTTTGGTAATCCTGTGGTCTGAAGTCAGGCCTTGTGAAAGGTTCAGGTGAAGTCAGGGGAGTTGCTCTGGTATCTCATGAAGGGCAGAAAAGCGCAGTTTCTGATCAGAAAGGGTAAAATTCATCATTCTGAAAATACCGCTCACATTTCACATGAGGAGCCCTACTTTGGCTTTTACTGTTAGTATGGTTTGTAACAGCTACATACATGCCACTTCCCTGCAGCCCACATGAGCCTCACCTTCAACTCTCACCTTCTCAGTGTTCCTTCTCCCCCTTCCCCATCCTTGCCCCAGTTTATTTTGAACAAAGGGATCTGGGGTGACTTGACATGCTGGGCTTTCCAGTCGTGTGACTCACTGGGAAGCTGATTGATTTTTGTTAGCAGCAGTGGATGTGCTCTGGGGAGTGTTTGCTGGTGTCCTGCTGTGCCTGTTGCTGCAGACTGTCCCTACAGACATCACAGTGGGTACCTGCTCAGCATGGACAGGTGCCATAGTAGCAGGTCTCTCATCTAAGGAGTAACATGAGCAAGCCTCCAGTGGTGCTAGTTTTCTCCTGAACAGCGAGTGGGAAGAAGAAAACCAGTGTCTCTTGGTAATTGGCCTTGTCCTCCATCTCAAATCTCATAACAGCATATTCTTTTACAGCAGGGTCTTTTGGTGAGCTGTGGGGTGTGTGGCAGGGGCAGCTGGCAGGCTTCCTCTCGCACAGGCACAGGGGATCTTGGAGACTGAGAATTCACAAATACAGAGAGGCAGTGGGAAAATGGAGGGCAAGGAAGTAGGTGTGCTCTGGAGAAGGTCAAAGGCTCTTCACTGGTGTGTCTGTGACACTGGCAGACACTGGTGGGGAGGCTGTTGTGCAGCAATGGCACCAGCTAGGCACAGAGCGCAGCTTGCAAGGAGAGAAGACCCCCCTCCTTTACACTCCATCATTACAGCTGCTGCTTTATGATATTAACTCTTCCGCAGCTCTTTGTAGGGAGGCTTCTGCCAGATGGGAGCCAGATGGCTCTGGGACCTGTGGAGGCAGCGGGTTGCAGCAGCTGGTGAGGGCACTGTAGTGCAAAGACTGCATTGTATCTTCCTGTCCGTCATCACCGCATTCCTCTGCCCCTTTCTCCATTAAAATCAGCTTCTTCCTGCTGCAGAAACGGCTCTCCTTTAGTGGTATCCTGTCAAACAGGGCTAGCAGTACTGCAAATTGATGCTGCCTCTGGTATTTAGACTTGGAGAAATATGTGGTATGGGAGCAACAGATTACTCTGGGCTTTGCAACTGCCCTGCCCTCCAAGAAACATAACAGCTGCCAGCAATATGTGAACATAACTGAATATCTTAAACTCCACAGCATGTGGCAGTCTTTTTTATATGCTACCCGAGAATTAAAATGTTTGTAGGTTTTGACATTGTCCAGATATTGCAGGAAATTTTTTAATTCCCTTTGCATATCTTTTCTGCAATACCCTTGAAGTCCTGTTCAACAGTCAAACTGTTTCTTCATCAGTCTCATGGGTTAGCCAAAACATCCTCATAATATTCCTAAGCTCTTTACTGACTGAGCACCCAAACCACAATTCTAACTGGGTCATCTCTGTGACTGAAAAGAAGGAAAGGAAAATCCCTGGAGCCTGGACCCCTCAATCTTCTCAACCTGTTGAGCTTAGCTGTGCCCCACTGGAGCTGAATGGCACTGCCTCATCTGGGAGATCCCAAATCCACAGACTTGTTTCTGCTTTTTTCTCTTCATTATCAGCCACAGTGTTCCCAGGTTTTTTTTCCAGCAGGGATGGAAGGTACAGCCCTTTCCCAGCAGAATTTTAAATTCAAGGTTAGGACATATTTTTGTTTCCTGGTAAGTAGCATGACCAAGGTGGACTTTCAGGAAAGGGTTGTATATGGGACCTTTTGAATCTAATGAAAGAAGAGATGAGGGAACAATGGAAAAGAGAGAGATCCAGTCAAACAGTAGGAAGTGTGATTTTTGCTTTCTGTGGATAGGTTGCTTTCCCTGTTGGGAGACATTTCAGTGCTTTGCTTTCCGTGGATTGGAAAGCAACCATAGGAAAGTTTCAAGTTTTGTCAGGTGTCTGGGTGCCCAGGACAGAGAATGGCCAGGAAACTGTGACTATAATATGCTTTGAAAATGCCACTGCTTGCTGATTTTTGTGTTGATAGAATCACACAATCATAGAATATGCTGGATTGGAAGAGACCCATCTGTATCATTGAGTCCAATTCCTGGCCCTTCACACGACAGCCCAAGAGTCACACCATGTGCCCGAGAGCATTGTCCAAATACCTCTTGAATTCAGACACAGCTTGGTGCTGTAACCACTAGTGTCGTTTGCTTTCTAGATGCTTCTGAGTATCCAGCCCTGTAACTCAGCTAAACCCTAACCCTACCTAACTGCAGGTATCGTTAGTACAGGAAACCAGTGATTTAGAGATGCTGCCCATACCCAGCTTTTCCTTCTCCCCAGTTGTTGGAATTTACTTGAGATTACCCTCAACTTGAAGTCACAGTTCTGTAGGGGAATGGAAGTAACATCATGTTTTTTCTATGTCTTCTCACAGAAGTGGAAGATGAAAGGCAGTTTCATTCAACACTTTGTCAGCGGTCTCTGCCTGGAAAACCAGACTGGAAGAGTGGTGACCAACTCCTGTCAAGCAGGTGTACCTGGCCAACAGTGGGAGCTGCTACAAGCAACATGATGGTAGCACAGAGATCTCCTTGTTTCTTTGTGCGTGAGACTTTGGGAACAGAGGGAGATCAGGAAGGGAGGAATGGTTTTGTATGTCTGACCCTAAATGTTTTCATTGTGCCCATCAGTAAGCAACCATTTCAGCTGAGCACTTGATGTTTTTGAGCTTTTCAGAGAAGAAGCTGGGGGTGAGAGGGATCAGGACAGTTGTCAAAATCTTCCCATCTATTCTCTTAAATAGCTCCTTTGTAGCTGATGTCTGTGCATAGCTGCACCTAGAGATGGAGGAGGACCCAGCCCAATACTTGGAGTGACCAGAAGTACCTTGCAGCTCTCCCCATCCTTTCCTTTCTCTTCATCCAGAGTCCACAACCTTCAGTCCAGCAGCTTGGGCTATGCTGTACAAACATTGGTAGCTCTTTGGCTTCCCTGGCTTTTTGCTGTAGCATCGTGCATCATTTATGCATATATCTCTCGGTGAGGACTGGCCAGAAGAGTCATCATGATCAGTGGAGAGGCTGGGAAAGAGCTAGCAGATCCTGGGAGCAGGTTTGTCACCTCTTTTTGGTGGCCCTATTCCTTCCTCTGCCCGCAGTAGCTGCCCTACAGCCAAATGTGCTCAGGCTGGGCAATGCTGACAAGAGAGATTGAAAAGGGACAATCTGTTTTACCAGCCTAACCAGGGATTGCTTCAGAGACTATTCCCTGTTGAATTCTTCCTTCCAGCTTTTTTATGTGTGGAAGGCCAGCCCTGCCTCCAAGAGTGACCCAAGCCTGCAGGATCAGAGTACCATGTTCTGGTGGAGCCGGTCAGAGGCAGGTGCCAACATTTTGGGATGTTAGGGAAGCTGGGACTGTTCTCTGGCTGCTCTTCCTGGTGCTACCAGCCACTGCCCACTGCAGCCCACACCAAAGGTGGTGCACAGAGCTGCGTGGGCAGCACACACAGACAGAGGTGCTGCACATGGCTCAGGCCTGTGGCGGGAGCCCACCCAGATCCCCAGTGTGAGAGAGAGAAGGGGACAGCCACTAGGTCACAGCAGACTTCTTGCTGCTGGCTGGGCAGGGCCACAGTTCTCATGCTTGTCTCTCCAGCTCTGCATAGCCCCTGTGAACACAGCCTGGCATGAGAAAACACCGACTCCCTCTGTCTAGTTGCTTTTCCTCCTCTCTTTGAGAAAGACAAGGCAAAAAGGCTGGGGCTGCTCTACTTTGACACCCTTCTCTCTTCCCAGTGAGCACCTCGGGGAGAGGTTAGCTGGTGAAGCTGAAACTGCCCTCTGCATAAATGCTGCCACAGTGAAGGCCTGCCCTCAGAGACCTCTCCTTTGTGTTCTGGAAATACCAAAGACACTAGTGGTCTCTAGCTGGCATCCCAATCCTGCTCCCAGTTACCAGTCAGCTCTAGCCGTGTGTGGGTTTTCAAACCTGCCAAGGGACACTTACCTATTCAAATAAATAAAGTCCCCACAACCTTACCTTCTCCTAACTAGATCTGTTAAATTTTCCTCTTGAGATAGATTTCGTAAACCAGCCCTCCTTTCTGAGAACTTGACAGGAGAACCAAATGGTGGGACCACCTTCATTAGGCAGTTGCTTGCCTGGATCCTTTCTGACCTGGTGTAGAAGAAACGGGTTGTTCATTTGGATTCTGAACAGCTGTTTGCTTTTGATCATGTTTGTATCTCTTTTTAATTCTTTCTCTTAGCTTGATATTAGCCCAAACAGTTGACAAAAGAACAGATAATGTTCTTCATACATTGCATGTGCTTAGTGTGAAAACTGAACAATGTTTTTTGTTCTTGGTTTAAAAAAATTGAATCCATCATGTGGCAGGAGCTCTTTTCCTGTTTCTCCCTTCACTTTGATATCAGATCCCCATCTCAGCACTGATTAGCCAGAAGAGTGACCTGCCTGCACTGTGAAAACTCACAAGGGAGCCCCTTTTGATCCATACAGAATGGTGCAGCTGCTCCTCTGTGTGGAAATGAGGGCACTGACTCTGCAGTGATTTCTCTTTCTCTGTATAGAGATGCTTTGGGCCGGAACCACTGAGGTCAGGAGAGGGCAGAGAAGGCAGGAAAATAGCCTGGGAATGGAGAGTGGGCCAGACAGACCCATTGAGGGGACAGATGCTGTCCTGTTAGCTACGGCATTTTTAAACAAGAATATACAGGAGATGGTCCTTTTGGAATAGCATCATTGTGCAGTGGGATACAGGAACAGTCAAGTTCTTACCTACCTGGCTTGAAGAATATTGATGCAAAGACAGATGAAAGGCCACTGAGCAGGTACTGTTAGTAAGCTCCGTATACAATGAAGTGTGAAAGGATTACATATTTTCATCAAAACATGGCCTAAGTGGACCATCTGACCTCCCCCCATTTCACTCTCCAGCAGCTTATGTGCTGCAGCTAACAGCATGTTCACTCTTCTACCAGGTACTGCCTCCTTCCTCCCTGCTCCTACTGTGTGTGTGCAGCTTTCTTGCAGTTCCTTCTTCATAACCACTCTGGGACAAGGACCCAGCTCCTCCTCAAACAATGCTCCTGACTGCTGCAGACCACAGAAGCTCTGCTTAGATGCAGTCTCCAAGCTCTGGGCCAGCCCTAATTCAAAGGGCTCTTGTCAGCATGATGACTGCTGCCCTTGACTGTGTGTTTGGCTCCAGTGCTGGAGGTTGCTGACTGCTCCTGGAGCAGACATACCTGAACTGGCTGTGTTGATTTGTGCCTCTCTTCCTACTGCTCTCCTGGCAGAGTGTGAACTGGCATCCTTCTTGGACTGTAAGCTGGGGCAGCTGAAGATGGGACACTCTCCTTCTTCAGGTGCCCTGGCCTGGGGGAGGAAAGGGCAAAGGTGGACATATGCTAGATGTCAGCAACTCAAATTGCTTGTGGAGTTTGGAGTTTGATTTTTTAATTCTACCTGGTTTTGGACATGTTCTCCTGAGGTCACCTCCCAACTGCTCACTCTTCTGTCAGCTAAAGCATTGCATTAGCTCAACATAGACCTCCCTAGACATCATCTTTTGGAAGCCATTGGTTTCCAATGTATTTTAGCAGTTGCTGAAAAGGAGGTACATTACAAAAGGCTA
Source organism: Callaeas wilsoni (assembly GCA_013398955.1). Lineage (NCBI taxonomy): Eukaryota > Metazoa > Chordata > Aves > Passeriformes > Callaeidae > Callaeas > Callaeas wilsoni. The sequence continues at coordinate 25,926 of VWPU01016964.1, read as the reverse complement.
CTGTCAAGTGTGGGCAAACTGAACTTCTTCTCAGAATAAACAGTGTCTTGTTCAAACTCATTATTAGCATACTTTACATTTCCCTTGCACTGAAGGGAAGGAAGAATAATGTTATCTCTACTTTTTTCCCCAAGGTCCACGCAGTGCCATGTTTTGTAACAGGTGTCTGTTAGGATTTCTTCAAGCAAACTGACTATTTTTAACAGTCAGAACAAGCAGGTGCTCACCCTTGTTTTCCTGTTTACTATAAACAGCCCCTTAGACTGTCAAGACAGAGCATTTGCATTGGTAATACCTTTAAAGAAAGCTGTTACTGTATCAGAGCATCCAGTGTAATTTCCTGTGCTGTGAACCAATGGGAGTTTATTTAAGAGGACCTGAATCTACTGTCGTACAGAAATCAATTTCAAAAGGTTTATTTTTCCCACTCACTTGTAAGTTGCACTTTGCCAGATGTAATTTATGTGGAACCCAGATTTGTTTTCCTTTTTCTTCAAAAAAGCATGTGCCAGAATCTGTTTAATGCCTGGAATAAAATCCATTTTGAAATAAGCGTTTCAGCCTGTTCTTATTCCTTTGCTTCCTCTGCTGGAAAAGAGCATCCTTTCTTGCCTGGTCCCCTGCTCTGTGTCTCACTGGGTTTGTTCCCTAGATGTACATACTCCAGTTCTTTGCATGGGTTCATGGGTTGCCTCAGGAGGGATACTGCTGGAGCTGGCAGAGATGCTTCTAGGATACAATGGTGTACCAGTTGAAAAGGACTGAAGTAGTCCTTCTCAGCTGGATAGGGAGACAAGTATCCTTCCTGGCAATTAATGGGCTGACTTACATGCTGAAAGAAATAGCTGGCGTTTTAAGGAATTAATTCTTCCTGTTACTCCCTCCTTGATATCTTCCTTAAGCTAGCAGCCTGCCTATTTTTTACATAAGCCTCCCAAAGACCTTTCTTCTGCTTCTGGCTTGAGGGCAAAGAAGCATCACCACCCACAGATGTCTCCTAGCATGTGCATTGCTCAGCTTCAACTATTGTGACTCCCCAAGGAGGCTGGTAAGCTTTTCTAACCTCATATTAAATAAAACAAAAAGAGAGGGAAAAAGAGAAAGGGAAAAAAAAAAAGAGACAAAAAAGAAAGCCCAGCCAACAGTGTCAATTTGGAGACTGTGAGTTTAAAATCAGGGCTTAACAGCCTGCTAGTTCACCTGGCAGAGGCTTTTTCAAACTAGGATTAGCTGGGTCTGCCTCTACAGAAAGCAGCTGTGCCAGAGCATCTGTCTGGGGAAGGAGGGTGAAGGTATGCTGGAAGTCAGCTGGTGTGAGGGGAACCAATGCTTATCCATGCTGCCTGATGTTTGAGTGCTGTGGGAACTCAATAAAAAGGAGAAGAGCTGGGGCTTTCTCTCTTAGTGCTGCTCTTGTAGCAGGAGGTAGTTGGGCTGTGTCCCTGGAGCCCTGCCATGCACACCCTGAGTGATGACCACAAAAGTGACCCTGAAACCTGGAGGTTCTCAGGCTGTAACGATGGCTGGGAAGACTTTTATCAGTCCTGCCTAAGAAAATGGCATTCTCATCTTCTGAAGAGCCAGACTGGAGGGTTGGGAGGGAAGGAGAAAGGGGTGAGGGATGGGTTATCCTCTGAGGAAGATAGGGTCAGACATGCAGTGGTCTGACACATACAAAAGGTAGAGAAGAGTTTGGAGTAGAAACAGGTGCCTCAAAAGAGATGAGAACCTCACGTGGCAAAAATTATAGGGGAGTAATTTCTCTGCTGGAGGCTGAAAACATAGAAACACCATGTCCACAGCAGTCCTACAGCTGGGTCAAATTCAGCAGATGCTTTATCTAAAAAGGAAAATTGAGTGTTGTTTGGATTTGTTGCTTGTTTGTTGGGTTTTTTTAAATACTCAAATACTTCATTTTAGAACTCACAAAGCAGATTATTTTCTTAGAAATAGGGGTATTCTCCAGGCCGCATTCAGTAACAAATCTAGGTGCTAAGGGACCATCTTTTTCTGCAGTTTGTTAAAAGGGATTTGCTTCATACAGAGGCCTTATGGGAATGTCTCTTAATTCTCAAGACCCTCTGCTATTGGGTTGCAGGATGTGTGGAAGGGGATATCTCTAGCCCTCTAATTGGATTTCTTCAGCATTTCAGAAGTACATTCTAAGTTCAGAAGCATCTGGAAACCTGACTGCTGCCCTTCCCTCGGGCAAGCATCCTAACGTGCTCCCTGCATCCTTTCTCTTTGGTCTCTACTGCTTGGTGAGTGTTCAGACAGGAGCTGAAGAGCTCCTGTATCCCTCCCTGTTGGGGGCCTAAGATTCATTTCTTCATCATGACTTGTGAGAACTTTAAACAAAAGCAAGTATTGAAATTAGATGTTTAGATCTACCTGAAACAAAACTTGTTTTCAGTGTGTTTGTTTTGCTGCTATAGTAGCAAAAAATCAGCAGTACCGTGCCCTATGAAAATAAATCGGATATTTGCAGCATGCTGGGCTTCTGGCTCTGCTTCTCCCAGTGGAGAACTCTGTGCCCATGTGTGGACAGGAGGCATTGCCTTTCCATCACTCTCCCAGCTGGGGTGCAAGGTAGCAGCCATACCCATTTCTAGGGTTTGTTTCTGTGAGGTGTTTTGCAAACAGCTGTGATACAGTCCAGAGCCCTGTTAAAAAATATTTCTTTGCTGCAGCATGTTGCAAAGGAGCCACTGGGCAAGGGAAACCTGGGACACAAGGGAAGTGAACAACCTTTTCCTTTTTTGACTGATCTGCATCTGTTTGAGAAATGCTGCTTAAATCCCACCAGTGACTGGCCAGTCATTAAAACCAGGCCAGAACGAGGTAGTATTTCTGTGCTGAAAATTATACTGGTAAGTGTTCAGACTTGCCTTTTTCTGAGACACCCCATCTGAATGGAAATAGCAGCTTCTGCTTGACTTATTGATGAAACTTGTGCTTTACAAATCTGAGTCATTAAAATAAATTCAGTTTCATCTGTACTGCATGGTGGAAAAAAAAAAGAATGAGAGAAAAGATAAAATAATCCACTTGGGACAAAATTGTGTTTTGAATGTGATTTTGGTGGAAACCAGCTTCTCTCTCTTTGATTTCCATGGAAACTAGTACAGCTTACTATTGCCTGCAGCAGAGCTGAGCTTGGCAGTAACAGCAGCAGTGTGCTGGGTGATGAGCTGGCCAGTGCCTGGGGGAGTCACAAATTCATGAGCATGAAGTGAACAAAATGGGTTCACTGACCCAAAAGGCCACCCGTGAATCCCTCTGCACCTCCAGGTCTGTCTCCTTTTTTTTTCCCAATGGCTCTTCTCCCCAGATTTTTTGTTCAAAAGCGCAGGGCTGCTTTGCCTTTCCCCATCTCAGTCTCAGCTGATGGGTGGATCTCAGTATGCCCTTCTCAAGCAGCCTGAGCTCCTTGTGAGCATGGTGGCTGTTGCCTGCCGGGGTGATTGTGAGCGCTCCCAGGCTTCATCCCAGCTCTTGAGGTCCCTTTTCACCTCTTGCCCTGGCATTTCATGTTACTGCCCCTTGGGGCTGCCATGGGGTCTCCTGGTGGTTGTTTAGTTCTGACCTGTGGACCTGCAGCTGTCTGCTATTGGCTTCCCTTCAGCAGCTGGGTGACCAGAACTGCTGGGTCTGCTACCAAAATGCAGTATTTTTGGAAGTGCCCACAACAGTTTCAAAGAAGTGGGACAGCTGCATACAAAGTATGGAGAACAGTTTATTTGAAGAGATGATATATTTTATAGTTCACCAGTGTTTGTGTGAATTTCTTTACCCACCAAACGACCTTGTTTCCCAGTCCTCCCGACATATAATGAGGTAAACCAGAAATCCTGTCGCTGCTGGTATGTTTTGAAGGCAGTGGCTTGCGTTTCATCCTTGCTGAAGAGAGGCAGTGCTGTTCCCAGTGCTGTGGCAAGCAGAAAAACAGTGGAAGGGGAAGTGCTGAAATAGGTATGAGGACACTTAAATGCGGCCATAGTTTCCATTGTAGGAAAAATGGGAAGAAACTTGATGACTGCCTTTCAGCCCCACTAGTAATAGAGCAATAGGGTGAAGAAGAAAGAAATGTGGAAGGAGTAGGAGTCTTCCTGTAATGACTGGGGGTGTTTCTAGGACAAGACTGTTGGGTCAAGGTCTGAGGACAACATAGACCTGTCTCTTGTTTCTAGTGCCAACTACCCCCAGCCTTCCTGCTAGCTGTCCCATTTCCATTTCAGGAGACAGCTTGGCCTGTGCCAGCCAGCCAGGACTTGGAAGAACATGCTCAGACTGTGACTTTCAAACCTGGCTCCCACGGAAGGGATGTTATGGCGCTGGCAGCGGGGTGCACTGGTGTGAGGATGTCTGTATCTCAGGCTGCAGCAGAAAGCAGAGCACTGGGGTGAGCTGAGGCTAATGTCGCAGCCCAGTCTTGCACCCACCTGCCTCTCTCCTTGCTGTCTCTGAACATTGTTTCTTGAGTCTTGTTTCCCTGGATCTCAGTGAGGATTAGATAGTCCAAGGCTGACCAGGACTGAACTAGATCTTTTCCAACCCTCATGCCAGTGATTCCTTCCCTTTTAAAATAAACAGAAGAACCATTAGTACTACAGCTGGAAGTTCAGTGGTGAGAACATAAATAGGGACAGTTAATTCTGAGTTTTGCCTCATCTTACCAAGGGTCAGAGCAAAAAGAATGTGTTCTGCTGTCAGCTGTGATCCTCAGTGACTGCAAACCAGTCACATCATCCCAATACTGCAACATGAAGTGAACTTGAATTCAGCCATCTTGGAAAAGCAAATTGGAACAATTTTTGTTATTGGTGTTTCCTAATAAAGCTTCTCCTGTGAGTCATTTGGGTCTTTGTTGATCTTTTTCCTTGCTTGGTCAGTGTCTGAGTTCTCTATGCTCATGGCGCAGCATGAAAAAAGGAAGCCCTCCCTCATGCTCCAGGCTCAGCACTTACTTGCACTGCAGCTGGCACTGCCTGGAGCTGAGGCTGGGCTGTACAAGCTGCTGGGGCCACCGTGCTGGTGCTGAGGCAGTTTGCCTGTCCTGATCCCCTTGCTGTGCCAACTACAGCAGCAACCCTGCACCTACACCTATGGCCTTGCCTGCCAAAGGATGAAGTTCTCGCTGTATTTAGTCCTCGTGTGTTCTGCTATCACCTTCACTTACATCAGCATTCCTCCCTTCTGGTCTCTAAACAGATTTTATGGGTGGGGAGACTGAACAGAGAAACATTTTTCGTAGGAGAAATTGATGTTGGGCTTTCTTGTCACTGCTGCATTTTTCTTTCTCTTTTTGCAGGGATGTGTGGATGTTATTCCTTAGCACATACACTTGTCAGATTTGGGAAACAGACTCGGTCTGAATTGTTCCTGCTTGGACTAAATTTCTGGTTGTGAATTTTAACATTAATGGCTTTAAGAAATGTGAGTGGCTGGGAGAACGCTGCTTGGCAGTCACTGGCTTTGTGGCAGAAGCAGCAATAAAGAGCTGGACAAAGGCAAGTGTGAGATTGAGGGCTAGAGGGCAGCTTGGTGGTTATCCTGCTTGGTGTTTCTTCAGCAACACAGGGAAACTGTAATACAAATCTTGAAGGGGCTGCTAGGAAGGAGAGAAATACAGCTAATGCTTGAATAGGGTCTGCCTTCTGTACTGGCAGTGTTCAGGGGACGCTCCTCCCTCAGTGTCCAACACCACCAGTTCCCTTCTGAAACACCCTACCTATCTCAAGTGGTTAATTTGCAATACTGCTTAACACACTGATACTTCTGCCCATTAAGAACATCTTAGTGCAGCTGTAGGTGAAGGCTTGACTATGTTGGCTTTTCACCTGGCCTGCCTCTGCTGCTCAGGGCAGGGCGCATGCCAGCAGTGCTTCAGCGACTCAGGCGTGGAGGGATCTATTTGAGGCAGAAGTAATTTTCTTCAGGCCACTTCTCAGATTTTTGAGGAAAAGCAGCAAGTTGTAGCAGACCTATTCCGAATTGCCACGTTTGCTCAGCCTGGTGTCTTAGGCTTGCAGGCTGCTTTGTCCTTTTGGCCGGAGTAGCTTTAATCCGTGCCCCGGACCAGGTTTGCCGGCACAGAGTAGCACGGGGCAGCCTGACTGTGGGTGCAGATACTCAGCTGCCAGAGGGGAATCGGGTTCTTTGCTCTTACCTCCTGCCCTATCTGCGATTTTCATGGAGTGTACTCCTGTACCTCCGGGAGTTTGTTTAGGCTAAACCAGTCAGCGTGTGAGAGCTGATCATGTGGCAGCCTGTTGATGAAAATGGGGAATTAAAAATGCAACAGATGTAGCGAAGTCTAAAAGCATACAAAGGGTCTTCTGCTTGGGGTGGAATAACGAAGTGCGAATGTTCAAGCTGGTTCTTTCACGGCTCCTCTCAGAGCTTCAGTGCAGATTGTTCAATCTTTTGCATTTTATCTCTCTTAAATGGATCTTTAACTGGAGGCTGCGCGTTATAACGCTGTTTACAAGGACAATGATGTCGAAGTCCCTCTAATTACCCCAAGATGAAGTGTCTCCTCTGCTTGCTTTCGGAGGAGATGAAAGCAATGTTCAAAGAGACCCACCTGGTACGGGAGCATTTTTCAAGGCAATCAACTCTTCCAAGCACTTTTCCCCCCAAGCAATCTAAATGCTAAATAGGTCTTTAAAATAATTACCATATCTAAGACGAGGCGCCATATTTTCCCTGCAAACACCTGATGCTCATTAGCAACATTTAACGTGTCACACATCACCTCTGTTTACTCTAAGCTTTCATGGCAGGAGTTTGTCAGGTATCTGCAAGTACCGAGCTTATGCTGAAGAGTCTGAAAAAGCCTCTAGAGCACAACTCCTCTGTCCTGAGAGGGAAGAGGTCTGTATTTCTTCAAAACTCTCCCATTTCTCCCCTCCCACTGTAGTGCCAGTGAACTACACCAGCCTGGCACCAGCGTAAGCCAGGTACCCAAATCAGAGATGAGCTTAGCCCAGAGCAGCAGGGTTGTAGAAAAGTTGGCTTCTACCTGTCTTTGCAGCTTCTCTTTCCCAGGTTAGAACAGGACACAGCTGGGTCACTGGTGGCTGCTTGCAGCATCCAAGAGCCCTTGGCAGAACCAGCAGGTGCCAGCACAGCTGGAGCCCCTTTGCCCACGGGCTATGAATCCCCCAGGGCTGCCTCAAGGCTTTCCCACCATGACCAGAGAGTCCTGCTAGGGAAATCCGTAAGAGGGGCCTGCTTGCTGTACCTCACACGGCTGTCAGGAATCACTCCCACCTTTGTACCAATGCAGTGTATCAGAGAAGGAACAGGCTCTTCGGGGAAACGGGGGTTTCTCAAGGTGGAGCTGTTCTTAGCTCTGCTTGCTAAAGCTGTTCTACTTTGGACTTCACGTGACGATAAAGCTTGGTTTGAACAAAGGGTGTATGTTTCTAACCCAGTGGTTGAAGAGCTTTCAGTCTCTGAAGCAAGGCCTGAAGCCCAAGATTGCTTCAGGAATTACTTTACATTTTTATTCAGCAACTATTTAATTTCAAGCTCATAAACAGCCTTTGGAACAGTGCCCGAAATGCAAGACCTTCCTGTAAATACCCCAGCTGCTACTAGAAAACTATAATTACTTTCCCTCTAGTGCAGGTCATCCTCAGATATTCCATACCAAGGATTTCAAAAGAGCCTCATCATAAGACATTCAATGTTTTGTCCTCTAATCCCTCTTGCCAGCCCCAGACAAGCCTATACAGCTTGGTGAAACAGAGAAAGCTGTGACTCTTGTCTATTTATTTGCAATTGCTCTGTTTGGAGAAGGCTTACCGAGTCAAGCAAGATGGAGGAACACTTTGTTTATGAGTTCCCTTAGCCCTTACTCACGCAGGTGGTCTGAACACCGCTGAGACTAGAGCGCTTCTGTGTGAGTGTTGAAGTGATCCTGAATTGTGAAGACTGAAATGTGCATGTCTGAGGTGTATCCAGCTTTGGACAACAACTGAACAGTGACTTTTTTAATTCCAAAAATCTAATGATCCAAACGATTCAAATCCCACTTACACCCTTTGGATATGGGCTTCTGGACACCATACATCATCTGGGGTGCAGCCTGAAAAAGAGTCTGAAATCATCTGACTTTGAGTGGTGTTTTGGCTAGGATGCCACGCATCCCCCTTAATGCACACTTCTTAAACTCCTTATTCAAATATCTTATTTGAATAATGTGTGCTTCATTACCACAGGGGTTCTTATCCTGTACTATGCTGCAAACAAGGCTAAAGGTCTTGAGTGAGGGGAGTGAGGGGACCCTTTCATGGATGTGCTGTGCATGGTAATGCTGTCAGCTGTGACCTCTGTGAACGCAGAGCCTCCAGACACCACCTTCATTAGTAAAAAGGATGATAAAATCCTCAAAGGGATTTTTTGGTGTTGCTCAAAGGAAAAGCAGGCACTGCTGTAGAAATTCCCTCTGAATTAGTAATAAAACTTGACCCAGAGGACTGTGAGCATGTGTGAGCAGGGTTATTTGGGGACTCCTCCTCATACCCTAGGGTCCCCACCAGGTGATCTGTTCAATCACATCTTAATCTGACCATAATCCTAGCAAGTGAGTGAAAGGGAATGAGCAGGAAAGGCCTGATGCCTGCTGCAGTGATGAGTGACCAGGCAGATCCTGAAAGCTGTGAAAGGTTTTAAGGAGATCAATATTCCCTGTGCACTCGTTTCTAATTGGGCTTTATTGCAGGTCTCTGATTCATGTAGTTCATTAAATGGACTCAGATGGAGTTTCTGTAACTGAGTTTATGCTCCTAGGGCATTGGATCAAAATAGCAGAAGCAAGCAATTGCCAAGGTCCCTAGAACTCATCTGGAGAAGTAATTGCAAGAGTGCTGAAGCATTAGACTTCAAAGAAATGCGGATGTGGCTAAATGAGTATTATTAATTGCATTTAAGTTTACAAAATAAGTTATCTGCCATGTTAAGGGTCACTTTAAAAACCACCCAGTGCCATGAAGTACGTATTTCAACTAATTTATTGCACTACTTGCATTCTGGGGCAAGTATTTTCTGAGTTTTCATGAAGCTCACGAGTAAACAGCTCCTAAACCGTCACTGTATCAGCTGGAGATACATCATCACCAGTTCTCTCATTCTCAAGACACCATGCCCAAAACATCAAACTTGTGGAAACAATGAGGAAAATATGTGGAAAGTACATGGAAAAAAACACTACCTTTCTACCTTAGGTCTGCATAAACCCTTTAGTCTTCCCTGCAAAATATCTGTGGAAGATTTTTGCCAAGTAAACAAAAAAAATCCGACAAAACCCCCAACAGTAGAGTTCCTCTGCGTATCTGATTGGCTACAAGTGCCACAAAGCCCATTAGCCTGTTTCTGTTAATGACCTACACCAAGTATCTAGGGAAAAATATAAGAATACAAGGACTACATGGTCTTCCTCTTCCAAAACACTCTCAGGGCCCTCAGTTACTTCTGGTGCACTGACACCCTGAGCCAGGGCTGTCAACCTTGCATTTAACAGCCATCACGGATTCCTCTTTACAAGGTTTATCTAAGCAAATAGGAAGAGGGTGTGTTTCCATTCTCTGAGGATCCTCTGCATTAACTAATTAGGACTACTTATTGCTAGTTAGGGTGAGTATCAGGTTTTTGACAAACGTGAAGCAGGAGATTATCAGTTAGGTCGATGCATGTGTGAGGAGGGAAAAGGGGGACCTGCACTAAAGTGCTCATCATTAAGCTGCTCAGCTGGCATTGGGCTGGGGCCTGACTTTTACTCTTACATTCCTCTAGGAGCCGAAGGAGAGTCTGGGCAAGGCACACAGGTAATTTTTTCAGTCTGAATTATGTGTCAAATACATTGAGGCTGGACCTCTATTCTCCCTGCAAGTAGGTTGGAGTGATGTCTAACTTCTAAAGACAGCATGCCTGAAGGTAGTAATGAATTTTCTATAGCAATAGTCTAAACAGCAAAGTCAGATTTATAGAGCTTAAAGTGTGTTATTTGAGGTGTCTTTGGGGGTAGGTGGAGGCTGATAAAAATTCTACTGGCTGCAATTCCCCCATAAGAGGCGTGTGGGGCTCTAAGTGAGCTGCCTAGGTGTCCTGTATCTAAAGGGGAAGGGGGTCTGAGGAGTAAGACAGACAGTGAAGCCAGCACACTGAGCAGAGAGCTGTCTAGGTTATGCAAAATGTTTAGTCCATTAATTATAAGATGGAGGGACGTGCCTGTTTTTCCTTGGACTTTTTAGAAGGGAAATACCTCCTGAAGCTATGACTGACCTGATTTGGGTGCCTTTCTGCCAAGAAACAGAGCAACACAGATATATGTAGCTCCCAGTCTGCTTGTTTCAGGCAAGCTTTGAGTTCCCTGGAATATCTGAGGTGAGTGTCCTCATTAAGATCAAATACTTGGTTATTCTCATGTGTTTCTTTCTCAAGCTTTCTAGTTGGAGTTATTTAATTTTGTATGAATAATGAGTGCTTTTACTTGGAGATGATAGAGGCAAGGAATAGAGGGTGCACTGAGTGATCACCGAACAGTTGTGCTGTAAACACAAAAACAAAACGTGGAATTTTGGGGGGCATTGAATGATTCATTCTTGGTTAAGACTAAGGCAGTACCATTACCACAGTATGAAAGACTGGTCATCTTCACTGAGAGCTGCAGGTGCAGTTATTTCATTGAACTAGGTTCAAAGACAAACTTACATAGGAAAACATGCAGAAAACTGCTAGGATTAGCAGGAGACAAGCATAAGGTAGATAGAAATTGAAATTAAACTCACTTGACCCAGAATTAAGAAGGATACTAATGAGCTGAGAAATGTGTTCTAGAAGACCATTGTAAGGAAAGCAGCACTGACTTGGCATTGGCTAAATTTCTAGAGACTGAGGATGGAGAAGAAACAATTCTGGGTTTGAGGAATGCACTTTGAAGAGAAGATTTGAACACTGCTTGCTATGTTCTGGTTAGTGCTTTTACTGCATTCCAGTGGAATAGATGTGCAAGCTAAGAATTCCCTCAGAGACCAAGTTAATGTATTGAGAGAGAAAGAAATTCCCCTCTGCCCCTCATTTCCTTCTTGAACCTGAAAATTGACATAGTTAAAAAAGAAATATGAAGTAAGGTTTATGTTTAGTCCTAGCAGCACTGACTTTCCACTTTCCCTTGCAAGTACATTACTTGATACTGCATGACGCTGCCTTTGCTTCGATGAGATTAGCAGGGGGTTGGGGTGGAAGCAGAGGTGCAATTGCTTTTTTCTCCATTGCCATGTATGGTCTGCTTCTTACCTTCCCCTGGCATTTTGCAGCGTCTCTGAGCTTTCCCTAATACTACATCACAGATTTCTGAGGGCTTTTCTTTTTTCTTTTCTTTTTTCTTTTCTTTTTTCTTTTCTTTTTTCTTTTCTTTTTTCTTTTTTTTTTTTTTTTTTTTTTTTTTTTTTTTTTTTTTTTTTTTTTTTTTTTTTTTTTTTTTTTTTTTTTTTTTTTTTTTTTTTTNCTTTTCTTTTTTCTTTTCTTTTTTCTTTTCTTTTTTCTTTTCTTTTTTTTTTTTCTTTTTTTTTCTTTTTTCTTTCTTTTACTTGAGGGCTAGAAAGGTGTGGGGTTGAGTCCGGGTGGCAAGTCAGATAACCTCTAGGGATTTAGCCTCTGTGGCAAGGCATTGTTCTCAGTGTCCCATGTGAACCTTCATGCAAACAAAGAGAATATGGGAACAAAATCAAATTTGACTGTTCTGCAATCTGTCTTTATCACTGGGGAGCAGTTGCACTTTCTGTAGCCTAGTGAATGCTACTCTTGTGTCACCCGAATCCTCTCATGGGTACATGATGGCCATTATCAGCACTGTCCTCAGTGGCCTGGGGAGTACTGAGTTCAAGCGCTTGCGTGAAACTGGTCAGAGTAGGGACTCAGATTTCCCATCTTTCATGATGTGGGATTTTCTAGTAGTGACTCCAACAGAATGACGGATAATTTAGATTGGAAGAGAGGTCCAGAAGTCATCTAGTCAAATCCTGCTCAGAGTGGGTCTAATGGGTCTAACCAGATCAGTGCTGTATCCAGTTAGGTCTTGAACATCTCCAAGGATGGATATTCCCCATCCTCTCAGGGCAGCAGGTTTGTGTTGTGTGCGTGTAACCCAATCCCCATGGTAACTAAGGAGATAATTTAAATTTGGGAGCCTGTTTCCTGCACGGTTAATGAAGTGATGCAGAAGCAGGAATTAAATATGCTAGATGCAAGCACCAGGGCATTAGAGATCTGGGCAATACAAGTGCCGGATCTAGCCAGTGGTAGAGCCCAGACACAACAGCCTCTACTTACACTGCCAAATTTTTCCCTTCGGCGGATCTTGTTGGTTTACACGGCACAAAACACGAGGCAGGCAGCAGCTACAGAATTCCAGAAGGTGTGTGTACATTACTGATACACACAACAATCCGTAGTAACAGTCTTGGTTGGGGACTATGGAGACACTGCAGGGGGTGCAGCAGCAGGTGACTCGGGCGTGTACAAATTGGTTACAACAACCTTGCTAATGCTCACCAGGAATGGCACTGAGCAGGCAAATGCAGCATGCAAGTTTTACTTGTGTGTCATTGCAAACTCAGCACAAAGAGTTTGAATAAAACCTATGAACTGGAGCTATGCCCAAACTTCATCCAGATAAAATGTTCCTACAGGCATAGTTCAGATTACAGTAATGAGAAAACTAATTCCTAGAATCTCATGTTTTCCTGTAAAAAATCAAGACAGGTTTTACTTTAATCCTTTTCAGACATAGTGAGGAAGAAACATGTATTAGTGGGTGATAATAGAGAGCCGCCTTGTACTATGCAAAGCTGAGCATCTCCATTCCATGAGTTTCAGTGGCAGATTCATTCCCCTGCTGTTTCTGTGAATGGTGCCTTGTATTTGGGCAACACTAAGTAACATCATAGCAGACAATACACTCAGTGTAGAAAACCTGAGGGAATTGACTGGTATGACAGAGGCGCAAAATAATTTTCTCTTTTAACAGATGTACTCTTGCCGATTATCTCTAGCTAGTACAAATTATTAATCGTTTTACCTTGAAGTCAACACTTTCAGACTTCAAAGAGCAATGGGTACCTAACGTGAGTGGCTCAGATGCTCACTGAGGCTGAGTCTCTAGCCTCACCCACAGCCCATCTCCTGCTGGAGAATTGCTAACTTAAACTCCCTGCCTCTCTCAACCTATGATAATGGTAAAACAATTTGTTTCAATGCTCACCAGGGTCTAGAAAACACCAGTTTCATAGCAATTGAAAAAACAGGAGGTTTTAATTCTTTTGCACTTGTAATCCAGCTACCCTTGATTTTTCTGTTTATTAGCTTTTTTGATGCATTGACTTTTCAGTGTAGCTGAGTTCCAGTACAATCAGACCCTTACTCAGTGGGGATTGCAAATGTACATAGTTGTTTATATACTCCAAAGTCAAGCAGCTGGAGCTTTCCCCTCTTCCCTTTGAGAGTAAGTCATCCTAAGAAGCATCCTTGCTTTCAGTGCATCATGAATCAGCACAAATTTCTTGGCATATGGTAATGAGAACCCAACCAGCAACTTTGCAACTTACGCTTTTCTAATCTGGTAGGTTTTTTTCAACCTTAAAAATACTGTGGGTAGTCAGGTCTCCTTTTGCTGTGAACTGGTTTATTAGTTACTAAGGAAGATAACAAGGTAGTCTTGACTACTACTTTTTTCCTCCACTGTACGTTGACAGTGGTGATAAGCAGACGAACAGACTGATCTAGCAATGTCCTGTTGTGCTTATAATGCATTGTGATGGATATCAAGCTTTCAGTCTATTTTAAAAGAATGTGATGATGGAAGTAATAGTAGACAAGTATTTTAACTACCTAGCTTATTTCACCCTCAGAGCAGGAATACAAACTCAACTTTGCTTTTCACAATTCTCCTTCAGCATACTGAAGGAGGGTACAGAGAGGAATTCCTCTAAGAGTGATCCTGTTATTACTGTGGTGTCAAACACGACTCACATTCTAATCTTAGTGGGATTACTCCCTGACCCAGTGCATTACCGACTGGCAGGATCTTGCAATGGTAGAAAAATGGTAGTTTTAAATATACACCAATTTATCTACTGTGCTTGTCCTTGTTCTCAAAATATCAGATTTTGGGTTTTTTTAAGTGACCAGCTGCTCTGCTTGTTGGTGCTGACTAGCAGTCCTGTTCTCCCCTTCCCCACAGCACTCAGTATCCCTTTCGTACAGTGTGAAGTAGCATTATGCCTTTCAGCAGCAGGGAACTGCTACTTCAGCTCAGCCACCTCACACAACTTCACCCTACTGTTTACTTAGTGAATACCCCTGCCAAGAAATGAGCTGTACCAGTCTGGTCATGCCTCAACTTGAAGTCCATGGCAGGCAGTCCAGAAACTGTGGGAGGACTTCCCGAGTCCGTGATTAGCAAAGAAGCAGCATGGCTCATGGCTCCACAAGGCAAGCAGAAGTCAGGCAAGCACCTCAATTCCTCTGCAATCCTGGCAAATTGCTCATACAGCTCCTTGGTCTGAGGCTGGGCTTCCTTAATGGACTTGCTTTTAAAAAAATTAAGTATTTCCACACACTTTGAAATACTAGGTCTCTGGATTCCATTCTTAATCCCTGTTTTAAAATACTGTACCTCTCTCCTGCAGAAGCAGCCAATATAATTTCCTTTATCATTTACTCCCACACTGTAGCAACCATGACCAGTACAGCTACTTCTACCTATCCTTATGTAAGAAGCACCAGACAATTTGCTGCAGGCAAAGCATGCATGGGATGACAGATTCTTTTTTTGACATACTTTCTGTAATCATGCTATTTTTTATGGCTTTACTTGCAAAATGCTGCTACTGAATCTCCCTTTTATAGTAGCTGAACTTGGGCAATTATCAGTATCTTGCTCTCAAAGTGCTGATGCCTCTGAGGACAAGTGCAACTGCAGAAGGTACTACATGCCCTGCTGTCATCCATTACTCAATAGGAGCTAAGAAGAGGAGTCACTTTTCATGGTCTGCTAGAGCAGCCTACATTACTAGAGTGCCAGTCTTCTGGCATATAATAAGTTTCCAAGTGCTCATAACCCTCTTCACTAAATTTCTGAAGGCAGTGGTTAGTGAAAGACAACTTTCCAGATTCTTCTTTCTAGCTAGTTGCACATCAGATAGATACTGTAGCGTTCTTTCTTCCTTTCAGTGTATTTGGTCAGCTGCTCAGCTAAGCAACGAATCTGTTGTTTCATAACTAATTAATCAACTAAAATGCACTGAAGGACTATGGAAAACAGCAGCTCAAGAACTATGCACTAGAGTTTTAAGCAGCAGCTTATTTCAGGAAAAAGAAATAAAGACTTGTAGCTGGATGGAAATGGGGAAAAGAGATGATGCTCAAATGCCTTCTAAAGTGACCTACAGACCACACTTTTCTATCAGCAGAAGGCCAAATCTGGCTCCAGAGGTATGAAAGGACCATTCACTTTCATTTTCCAATTCTGTGAAAACTTCAATTACTGAAATGACCACAGAAGTTTGTATGTTTAAAAAACAAAAACTGAACTAACCTTGAAGTTGAAGCTTGCAAACCTACTTTCCAAAACACTAAAAAACATCCTTTCACAAAGTCCCTTTCAAAAAGCAGAAAGGTTAATTACTGCCTCCTTTAAAGTACCTTCTTCCTATTTTCTTCTCTAATGCAAGAAATTTGTATTTTATACTTGTTTACTGGTCTGAGTTTGCACGGTTATTATAGTAGAGCCAAAATCAAGGAAGAGAAAGTTTTTTTTTTATTCAGACCAAACTTAAGCTACCTTTGAAGGAAGAGCTGTGCTGTGTTCCAGTGCCTGATTACTGGAGATTCAGCATACTCATTTGTGCTTTTTACATTAAGGAAAGGGACCACATTGCTAGTTTTCCTTAAATTGAAAACAAGTCCAGAGAAAGAGGTAAATGTTTATTTGGCTTCATTTAAAGACTGCAAAATTGCATCCATGAGAATATTGGAATTTTTACAAAAAAAAAAAAAAAAAAAAAATTAACCTCAAACATGTTAGGAAAGAACATGTTATTTTAGTATGTGCTATTCAGGAGGACAAACTATGAAAGCTGTTTAAATAACATGCTTGTTTAAACCTGAATGTTGTTATAGGGGCAATAGTGAATTTTCTAAGTATTACTTACTGTGTCAAGCTGGATATAAAACTTACATGCTGTCGTGGTTTGACACTGGCCCAATGCCAGGCACCCATGAGAGTGGCTCACTCATCCTCCCCTGCCACAGGTGGGCAGAGGAGCGAAGGGGAAAAAAAGTTAAGGAAGGCTTCATGAGTGAGATAAGGACTGGGAAAAACCACTTCAAGGGCAAAACAGGCTCAACTTAAGGCTGCAGAGTGAATTTATTACTAACAGAATCAGATGAGGATAATGAGAAGTAAATAAGCCCTTAAAACACCTTTTCCCCCCAGCCCTCCCTCCTTCCCACTGACAGCGCAGGGAGACAGGGCATGGGGGTTTTGGTCAGTCCATCACCCATGCTGCTCTAGGAGAGGAACCCATCCCCTGTGAGACCGTGGGGTCCCTCCCATGGGAGACAGTTCTCCATGAACTTCTCCGGCGTGGGGCCACTCTCAGGAGCAGCAGCCAAACTGCACCTGCTGCAACGTGAACTCCCCCCACGGGCACACAGTCCTAAAACTGCTGCCCGTGGGTCTCTCTTTCCACGGGGTGCAGTCCTCCAAGGACAGGCTGCTCCAGCCTGGAAGCAGGGGCCCCTCTCTCCTCCGGGTCTCCCACTGGATCACAGCCTCCTCCAGGCATCCACCCGCCCCAGCATGGGCACCTCCCCCACGGGCTGAGGGTGGATCTCTGCATTCCCCGTGGATCCCCACGGGCTGCAGGGGCACAGCTGCCTCACCATGGTCTTGACCATGGCCTGCAGAGGAATTTCGGCTCTGGCGCCTGGAGCACCTCCTCCCCCTCCTTCTCCACTGACCTTGGTGTCTCCCTGTTGTTTTCCCTCACATGTTCTCACCTCCTCCTCTTCTCTGACTAGCAGCAAAACCTGTGACATTGTTTCGATTTTCATCTTAAATATGCCATCACAGAGGCGCTACCAGCCTCTCTCACTGGCCCAGGTTTGGCCAGCAGCATGTCCATCTTCAGAGCCATCAGCCATTGGCTCTGCCGGACATGGTGGGAAGCTTCCAGCAGCTTCTCACAAGAGCCACCTTTGTGGCTCCCCTGCTACCAAAAACCAGGCTGTGCCAAACCAATACACACACCAAAGTATTTTCAGATTTAATTAGTCTTAAGTGGATCAATATACTTCTGACCTACTATGTTTTGAAAATCACAATTCATTAGAAAGGAAGCATGTTTTGATGTTAGCAGATTGAATTTATTCCTAGTCATTATAATTCTAGAGCTAGTAGGTCTAATCTCCAATCTGTATTTGTGCTGAGAAAAAGTTAGCACCCTCACCCAGTTTCTTTCTAAGAATTTATATACCATCAGTAATTTGGTTCCAAATCTTCAGCAGCTATTACTTACCACTTAAGTAAAGCTGTTTTCATTAAAGCTTTACTACAGACAGTCATTTTACCTCAGATTCTTTTCAGGCAGTGCATTTGCTGTGAGGTCCATCAGAAACTATTGATGTGTATTAGGAAGTTAAGTGCATTGGTGAGAATTGCATTCCCGTCAATCCCAGAACTGCTCCTGGTTGAATGTTTTCTGTACAGTGTTCTTAGAGCAGGCAAACTCTAAAGGTGCAGAGCACCAAACCAGCCTTTCTTTTCTACCTGCTCTATTTTTTGGTCTCACATGTCCTCCAACACAAACCTCTTCAGTACAGCAAAATTACAAAAACATCAGCATTCAAGATAGACAGGGGCAGGCAGATAAAATTTAGAGTGTGCACAAACAGTTAAGTCTTTATCTTCTGTAAAGAGAAAATGAAGTTTGGGGCAGATTTCCATGGGAACAATCTGCTTTGCCTGTTTCTTGGGGGAAAGTTGTAAGCAGACTAATTCATGAGGCCTGTGATGTTATACATTCAGCCTGCTCTTATCCATCACCAATCCCAGAGCAGAGACAGCTGAACACAAATGTCTTGTAGAGAGATCAGATGTCAAGTGCAAGAGGGTTGCTGTGTTTCCCAAAGATGCCCAGGCAAAACAGTACCAAGTCTAAGCCAGAACTGGAGCTGTTCTATAATACAGGAAACAACTGTTGGTTCAGTCCACATGACCTTTCAAGCCCTATTCCTTGGATAACAAGGAAAAATATTTGTGTTTTTTGGCAGGACCCACAAAATTGAGCACTCGAATTTAACTAAAGGGTAGCTTTTTATTTCCCATTAAGACATCTCAAGGACATAACTGAATGTTAAAAACCCACAGAGGGGCACATACAGCAAATGTGGTGAAGTACAATGTGAACAGCCCCAAGGGTTCAAATAAGGTGGGACCATTAGCAAACTGGAGGAAAAAACCCCAAAACTCTGCTGAAGATGTTGCACTTTCTTCTCCATTTACACCAAAAAAAAGTCAAATCCAACAAAATCCTTGTATCTCTAAAAATACAATCAGTCCTGGCTAACGAGTTTATCAAGATGGCAACAGGATGACTATAATACAAAACGTTCACTACTACACTCTGTACACACCTGTTGTCCAAACCCTCCCCAAACCCATGTAGCGATGGTGCCCCCATTATTTGCTTGCTTGCTGGGCCTGCCTGCGGAGGAGGACGTAGATCTTCTCCTTTATCCAGTCTTTGTTGTACGGTTGGTATGTCTGAGTATCAGCACGGTAACTGCAGAGGAAACAAGAAGCAATGTCAGTCTGCTCTGTAGTACCTTTACCAGAAGAACTTCACAAACAATTAACTGTCCTCAAGTGTATGAGGCAGAAAGTGCTGTACAGAAGACAGTATCAAAAGTAGGTGGGAATTGCCACTTATCAAATGGATTTATCCTGTCCTCTAAAGAACAGCTGTCCAGCAGATCAGTCTGAGCCTGAAACAAAACTAGGTGCTCCAAGCACTACTGAGGGATTGGATCACAGTGTGTTCATATTTTAATTCGCGCATTTAATTACTTAAGGGAGACAACAAGTACAAAATCTTAGTATTCTAGAGCTCAGACTGCAGAATAGTTCCACCAGGAAACAATCTAATTTGTCTTAATGAGTCAAATGCTTCTTCAACATTACTTCAAAGATTTATGTGTTCAACTTCTGTCTGGATTTTTTTTTGAAAATTAGTAAAATCATATTTTTCCAGGAGCAAAGGCAGACTCACAGATGGATGACAAAGGATTCTTGCCACTTGGCACTGAGGGCAAGCTTACATCTAACAAGGATACTTCACAAAAAGCAAACTGAAAAGAGGAACCCACAGATGCACTTTCTTTGCTACTCAAGGATAGTTGATAAAAGCAGTTCACTAGCAAGGGCCAGAGAATTCAGTTACTCAGAGCATGTTGAATTATAACAGATTGAGATTGAAAAATGAAAGCAAAATGAGTAAAGCTATCTGTGTAAGCTCACGCCCTCCTTTCTCCCTCAGTCATTAAAGCTGAGTATTTTGTTCATGAAGATGGTACTTTCAGTGAATGCTTCAAGAATTGCTAAAGTCCTGGTCAAGCTTTAAATTTTGGTATACTATTTCTGACCAGATAAGAAGGGTGAGATGGTCAGGGGTAAGAAGCTGAACAAAAATCCCAAGTTAACTCACTCCAGAACAATTTATAGTCCTTATCTAAGGAAAAAACCCTAAGCATGCTGTTTCTAAGAAAGTCTTATTATTTAAACCCCAGCATGATTGGATCAAGGCCAGAGAAAGAGCTTCCGTATATGTTCATACAGCAGTAGTTTTAGCGCAGTGTAAGAAATGTTAGTTTCAGGAAAAGTTACTGATTTCTACCCTCCATCCCCAAATCTTCTCATAATGCTACACAGCAAGAGCAGACATTAAGTACTTCAGGAATTTCTGTGAACACAAGACATGTCTGATACACCTTGTGCTACGTGTGCCACCTGGTGGAAAACTACAAGCTCAAGTAGAATTTGGCACAACACTGATTTTAGAAGCCTAATTAAGAAAGGCACAAGACTATCCTAGAAAACAGTTGCTACCTCCTAAAACAAGTGGCTAATTTCAGTCTGTTGGATAAACTGTGTTTCTCAAATTGCACCAGTCCAGCACGATGACACCTGAAGATTAAACACATCAGAATGTGCAGAGACAAGGTAAGTCAGCAGAACTCTGAGCTCATTTTACTTGCTCTACTGAAAACTTTGGCAAATTGCATTTGTAACAAGTCATTACCAGTAACAGATTCTGTACTGTACACCAGCATACAAAGGAAAACAATCTGATGCTCAGGTTTTTTAAATAACTTTGTGTTTTAAACTGGGAAAGTCTGTCCACTGGACAGCTACACAAGTACTTGCACTGGGATTTCAGCCACAGCAGTGCAGCTTCAGGAATGTCTATACCACAATTTCACTCACTTAAAAATTTTCTGGAATTTGGAAATTCAAAAGCCTAATACTATGTCTTTTTTTACTTGAATATGAGATTTGTATCCTCATTTCTACAGCATTTCTGCAAAGCTGATACCACTGTCATATCAAAACATCACCTTGAAATTTATAGTATGGGAAGTACTAAACCTAACATAAATTTTGTTCTGAACACTGAAATTTAACACTTGATTTCACAGTGCAGTCAGAATGGGAAGTACACCAAGACCACTTTTGCTTGTCCCCAGCTTTGACATACAAATGAGAACTGGAGATATTTTCACAAGAGCAAGTAAACAATTAGCTAGGGCTCTCCAGAGGATTAATCTGTTCCTCAGTCACTTCATCAGCATTTACAGAACAGTTCATCTTGCTGTATCTTGATGAAAACAAACTTTTGGCTGCAATGCACTTCTGTAGCCTTCTACCCTACCACCACTACTGCCCTCAGCTGAAAATAATTCTGTAACCATTCTGCCTCCTGAGGAACTGGACCAGCAGCACAAAGGCAAATTTAAACAGATTCTAGCAGTAATAAAATAGCTGTATTAAACTGCTGGATTTCAGTATCTGAAATGCTGTGAGCTTCAATGTGAGTAAAATTCAAGTGGAACCATTAATTTCTAAGCCTTCTTTAGCGATAATTGTATCTATGCAGTTAATTGGATTGGGCAACTTGTTATGGCAGCTGCCATACTGCTGTACTACAGTTATTGCAAAACCCACATAAAACAGCATTATGTCAAACCCACACAAAAGAGTTTAGAGGGAAGACTTCTGACTTTCCTAAGTCACTGAAATGGACTTGTACAACTGAACTTACACAAGACAGCTGAGGTCTGCCAAGTCATCAATGAAGTCAAACAATTGGCTGATATCATATGTAATGGATGGACTGTTGGGATTCATTCTCTTCAGATGCTCTTCATACATTTTACAGACTCCTACAGAGAAACAAGTTAATTTTGCATTGTTAAAAAAACTGTATTATCTGAAACTTCTTCAGCTCTTGATCCACAAATAAAAGTTTAGAGATTACCACAATAAAAACAATAAAATTTTCTAGAATTGAAATTTTTTTGTTCCTAGAGATTTGCATTGAAACATAAAACTATAAAATCAGATAAGATGCATGGAAAGAAAAGTTATCATCATCTAGGCTTTTAGTTGTCAAATATGTAACTTTCCATGCAGTAAGCGCTAACGGACATCTGGAACTCCTTCTAATAATTTTAAGACAGCAATTAGAACATATATTCCAACTGCACAAACACCTGAGAAACAGAAGGACTCATAAGAGTTCTAGTAAGAATTCTTGATCCAAGAGTCAAACAGGGTACTGAGGTAAGAGTGACACCACAAGCCTGTATATTGATTTAAAGCACTTTTATCTATTTAAGCCAGGCCACTAATAATTCAGACACATTTGAGAAGAACGCAATATTAAAGTGAGCACAGAGATTTACATGGTCTTTATTACACTTTTGTTTGCTTCACAAAACTTCCTGCAAAATTAGTGTTAAGTGAACTACAGCTCTAGTATTTCAATCTTCTTTCCATGCTCATTATGGTGTATCAAAGTCTTGCAGAATCTTTACTCTGGCACATGTGCTATGAGACTGCAAATTATGTATCAACTGCACACAATCCTTTATTTAATATATTATTTCCAGTAGCAATCTTTCCCTAACAGTGCTAAGAAAAGATTAGTGAGAATTAGGTGCTGAAATGAAATGCATTGAAAAAAGTCTGCTGCATGGGCCCAGAAAGAAAATTTTCTACTCTCCCAAACTGGATGTGGTTTCATCTGGTTAAATCAAAACCAAACATTTAGTAGAAAAAAGAAGTTTTAGAAACAATAACTAGTTTTTAGTTTGCTAGAACATTAGTAAACTAAAAGCAGGAGGGTTTTTTTTGTGAATTACCTTTTAAAAACATGAAGAGCAACTTATTTTCTTATTAAGTTTGTGAATATATCAAAAACAGGGTTTTAATAACAGTTTTTAACTCCCATGTCTGCATCCACCCACCTTCCATGCACTCATTCACCGATTCATAATCAGCGTATGTTCTGCCTTCTGGCCTCTTGGTAGGCTGGACAAGTAGAATCGTGTGAGACTGGAAAGCAAAACAAACGTGAAAAAAATACAGGTTACTTGCACACTTTGAATGATTTTTGTTTGAATTAAGTCATTTATATGAAAGAAGGAGTAAAAAGAAGCATAATAGTAAAATATTAGACTAGCAATCAAGGACACAGACATTTTCCAAATAGCATTTACTACTTATATAACCTGTGTTAGTAAGTTTTGTTTCCAACAAGTCCTGTTAATCCTTATGGACTAATTCACACAAAATGTGTGAAATCACTAGTAAAGCAGTTATTGTGTTGAAAAAAAACCCCACAGAAATAGCCTTTATTTAGACAGACAAGCAAAGCAATAAAGGCAATGTGTAAGAGCTGTGGCATTACTGCATTTCCTTATTTTGTTCCAAATGCAAGCTGTTAGTAAAATTTTCAAGGCCCCAATTAAAGAGCAAGGAGGGGATCCAACATAACCACATTGTCATTCTCACCTTAAAGACTCTAACAGAAATAGCTATTTTGAGTTGTCCATTTAACTTCAAGGGAACACAAATGATACAATAAATCTGCACTTAGCACTCAAGATTATTTCCTGCAAAACAGATTTACTGGTTTTTCACACTTCAAAGAGTTTACTTAAACAGTAATTATGGCACAGAAAACTGTTCCAAATGTTGGAGTCCATAAGCTTGTTCTTCTGCAGGGAAGACTTAGATGATTGTACTCTCTGTGGCTTCCATTACTTCCTTAACATTTTTCACTTGGCTACAGCAAATAATTTGAGCAAAGCAGCAAGATTTTTGAAGTGTACACAATCTGTGATCTAATTAACAGGTTGCATAGCACAGAAAGTTTGCAAGCATGCTGCAAATGGCCGTTTCCAGTGCTGCTAATTGGATCCAACAGTTTCAGTGCTAATATATGAGGTGAGCACACAACGTAGAGGCAACTGCAGGGTAAGACATTATTTGGCTTAGATTAATCAGCTGCTGACAGAAAAATCCCGACCCATACTTTGGAAATCAGTGAAGATTCCAGTTCAGTGCTCATCAAATGTAGTGACAGAAAAGAAAAATGGCAAATGTCAGGATTTACAGAAAGAAAAAAAAAAAAAAAAAAACCACAGGACAAATTCTTATCCCATAACTGACAGTGTTCCCATCCTTGGAATACAGTTTTCAGATCTTTATACTGTCTCAACACAGCCGGAGCAGATTCTGAGTTGTTCAGGAAAACGTTACACAGAGAAAAAGAAGGAGCAAGACTTTTCCTAATCAGAAATGGAAAAAAAGGGGAATTCTGAGCTGCACACTGTAACAACGACAATCATACAAAGGAGAGTAGATCATTTAAATCCACTTTCATGTATGCCAGAGGATGACTGACGTGAAAGGAATTCCCCAAGGGGGGCTGGTATCTGGCTGTTCCAAAGTGCATTGTACTTGAACAGGCATGTCTTAGCAGGGAGTCCAAATGACAGCCAAACACTGTTATAAAATAATTTTTCCAGCACTATCATTTTAATTAGCCGGTCACTGAGGAGCGCTAAATGAATGTATAAATTCTGAAATTATCTAAATAATCAGATTATAGAAAAATCAGTGCGCCAAACATGTAAGCCAGTTCTTTCAGAACTTCACAGCAGAAATCATTTGGGCTTCTGACTTTAAGCCATTTATCACTTTAGACACTATACAATGTCCATTAACAGATACTGGCCCAGAAAAATATTAAAATTAATGTCATTGGATCATGTGTATTGTAGAATTAATGCTTTTCAAACATTTCTTTGGGAACTTGACATTATTTTACTTTAAGGGGAAAAAAATTGTTTGATTTGATAAAATTGCTGGTCCTGTCCTACCATGTAGGTACAAAAAAATGACAAGTTCAGAAGTCTGAGGGGAGTCTCCTCCAACTATTATTGTGCCTAAGTGACATAAAACCAAAACAAGAGAAGATCCATAAACCTTCCTGCATTAGCACCAGGTTACCTGGAAAAGCCCAATATGGACCCTTATTCTTATGATGCATATGTTGAACTCCTTTGCATTTTCCTTAAAAAAGCACAGTTGTATTGGCTGCTTTTAAGCAGGACATGGAATGAGACACCACATGGTTTATATTATACCAATTTCGAACTTCTAGAGAGCCTTTCAGAAACTGCTCCTGTTACTGAATGCAGAACCCTGTAAAACTGGTTAAGGCAGTGCCAACAGCCAAACCAGCAGGACTTAAAAGCTAGGCAGCACCTGCCCAAAGAGGCTTCCACCAATTGTAGTGTATTTGACAATAAAGCGTAAAAAGAAAACCAGAAAAAGCCCTGAAACAATGAAAGTGGAAGATAAACACATTATAAGGGTAAGATGTGCAGTGACGCAAATACCAGTAGCATACCGCACACATCTAAAGGCCTTGCAGTTACCTCTGCCAGGCAGAAAAGGTGGTCTAAGGGCCACCTTCCAATGTGGCCAACAGGGACAGGGCTTGCAGCTGCTCATCATGGCCGAAGCCAAATGCTATGGAGCAAGTACCAGGCAGATGTGGAACTTCACTGCAAATCGACAAGCAGCTGTCCTCCCACCGCACGGCAACAACTTGCTTCAGCAGATCTTAATTTATTAAATGAACGCAAAAAACCACGAAAATCGGGAGACCTTTGAGCTTCAGCGTGCCATTCCTAGACCCCACCAACGCAAGCTCCCGCCTTTCCCTCCTCCGAGCAGAGGGGAGGAGCAGGGAAAGCAGCATGGAAAGCGCAAATCAGCCATTTAAGGCAGGCTCACTCGACGGGCGAGACTCGCGGGAAAGCGCTGCGCTTCCAGCAGCGCCCCGAGAAGGGGCCGAAGCTGCCGGGGGAGGAGGGCGGGAGCCTTCAGCGCGCCGCTCCCCGAGCGCCGCCGCCGCCGCCTTTGTGCCCCCGCCCCGTCCGGCCCTGCCCCGCCAAAACGTGCTGCCGCCCGCCCGGGCCCGCACCACCGGCCGCAGCCTTCATGCCCGCAGTGACCCAGGGGGAACGGAGGGGAGCGGAGTGGAGGGGAAGGGAAGGCTGCCCGGGCGGGCGCGGTGTGCACGTAGCCCGGCGATCCCGTCCCGTGCCGTTCTCACCATGGCGGCTCCGCTCCTTCAGCACCGCCGGGCAGAAGTGGCGCGCGGCGATCCCCCACAGGCCCCCGCGCCCGCCGGAAGCGCCGCCGCGCCAACGGCCGCCACCATAGAGCCGCTCGCGCCAGAGCGCCGCTCGCGCGCACGCGCCCGCAGGGCCGGCGGCCAG